>JAQFYB010001945.1:0-28112 GCA_034694085.1 Pogonognathellus longicornis
TAATAAAAATAAAATAATAATAATAATACGAAAATAATAATAATAATAATAATAACAATAATAATAATATAAAAATAATAACAATAATAATAATATAAAAATAATAACAATAATACTACATATATTTTTATTATTAAGTGTGGGCATATGATATCTGTGTGGTGCATGAGTCGTGTAGCATGATGAGAAGAAGTAGATTCTCATGCTATGAGATGAGATAAGCAAAAAAGATTTGTATTGATGTGGGAGATTGCATGCTCCCCTATTGTTATTTGTGTCATGATTAAATAGCACATGGTAGCATTCTGCTAATGCAATACTTTATATTATACCACACAATATTCACACAACTTAAATATATTCACTATAGTATATACTACTATAACATAAATAATTTTCCTAGGAATCGTACACTGCAAAACCACATGAGATTTTTATGAAGATACATATTGTATATATACAAGTGTGTTTTATAGAGTAAGAGATATTATAATATTCGTGATTTGTGTTAGGGAGAAGAGATGGACAGGTAGGTGAGCTAATCATTTAATGTCCATATCAATTCCTCATTATCATTATCATCGTCGTCGTCATAATCGTCGTATTACTTTGAACACAGTCGTTGTACAATAATATTTTAGGTATAGCTGTATAGATACAAGGAATAAGGACAGGTGTGTATTATGCATAGTATGTGCATACTTAATATAATAATAATGTCTAATATATTTCTATTGGAACATTTCACTGCTCCACTTGTCGTTTCGCAATGTTGAAGTCCGTCAGTGTATAGAAGGTGTGGTGATGTAGTTTTTTAGACGTGAGACTATTGATTGAGTTCATATGATCTTTAGTTCTGTCTGTCTGTCTGTGCTATGAGATCAATACTACACACGCAGTCAATACAAACAAATGCTGTTGATAGTATACCTAGGTTTGTATGCTGTAGAAACTCCCGTTGTGTATAATTACTTCGTATTGACAGCAGAGTTGAACAAATTCGAATTAGTTTCATACTGATTTATATTTGGTTGTGTATTGAACGTTGCGTTGCTTGAGCGAATCAAATTGATATTTGTGTGTGTCATGAGGGTGACATGAAAAATTGGTCAGAGACGTGTACAGAATTCAAACTGTAAATATAATGTTATTTTAAGCTATGTACACACATATACGCACTCAATTGTATTTTGTGGATTTTATTTTTGTGTGACACTTTGCTAGCCTAGTCACTGTCAGTCTATCCATTCATTTCTAAACTCCTTTGATTGAGTGATGAGACGACACGTTTAAATGTCTAAATAATAATAAAGTTTTTTTTCGTTTGATCGTAATTATAAATTTCAGAACTATAGAAAAAGCGTGGACTGACACGAGTAAATATATTATAATAATATTATTATGATAGTGTATTTAGCCATAGCCCTACAATGTATGTGATACAGTGTTATTCTTATTATCGAATCAGCATCTGAGCTTGAACTTTTGTCACGGAAGTCATTTTGTGAATTAAGAGGCGAAAAGAGCCTTAACTGTGCGTGTATTAGTCGAATATCCTCTGAAATCACATACATAGTAGTTTTGTACAGATAACTAACAACGAACTCGTGTAAGTTATTGACCTTCTTTTTAGCAGCGGCAAAAAATCTCAATTTTTTAATGCACTTGCATGAAAAATGTAAAAGTGCTTAAATCGTAATTAAAGTAGACAGAATAACAGATTGTACGGAAAGGAGAGGGCTAAATGATTTCAGTGTTCTCAATTACAGTCAAATAATGTTTTCTATGAAATGCGCTATAGTCCGTTTGTATGTGGGAGAATGAATTTGGTGTATATGCATGAAAGGAATACTTGCTATTCGTTCTTCTGTGTAAGAAACGGGAGTTATTGTGGCGATAAAAGTGACGGTCATGATGATCATAATATTATTATGATCAGTAAAAAGCTTGTATTATACTCTTCGAAAGCTGAATGTAGTGTTTCTCTCTTAGTGGTTGTACATCATAATGCAGTTAAGTTAGTGCTGCTAATAATTGTATAGATATGTACCTGGTTGAAAATGGCACACTTACAGTACATCAAAGGGAAGGCTATGTACATTATAACTCTACATATACCATCACATTATACTTTAATTATGATTCTCTAATGTTACACTGAAACGCAGTACGGTTAATTATGTCCAGCACAGTATAAAATGTTTAAGCTTGAAAAAAGACAAATTCCGCTCTTTGAGTTGCTACTGAAAGTAATAATTATTTTGCCAAGTAAGTACATAATATACGACTTTGACATTGGGACAAGTCCACAAACCAACACCGTGCATAGTAATTTACAGAATGGTCCAAGCAAAACGAACATTTTCATGAAAGAGAATTTTGTTGGCATCATGTTGATGTTGTGCGAAAGAGCCAGAGTTTGCGTTTGCTTTAAAAGCTAGCTCTGTTAACTTGACAATCACTTCCTTGATTTATAAATGATAAAATATATTTAGAACGGCACATACACACTAAAAGTTCTGTAATACTAAGAAATTATTATTATAAGCTTAGCTGTCTTAGCAGTTTCATTATACAATTTATTTGTCATCAGCATTACGCCTTTAAACTTTATTACAAGTTTTAGACCTCAGGGGATTACAACTTTGTTAAATACATTAGAGCTACTCATTGAACCTTTTTCTAAATTGATTTTCTTACACTTTTTTAAAGGTGCATATCGAATGCTTGATCGATGGACTGTATTATATATGTGCAATATTTTAAATACCTTTACTATTATATATATTTCAAGTTTTTATTTACATTTGCAACCAGAGTCTATTCCATTATGGACCAGAGGTATATAGACTATTATACACTGTATGGTATCGGCAAAAAATGGTGAGATATGATATCCAGTGTAAATCAATAATGTCAAGTGTAAAACTCTTTATATATAGACATAGACCCAGACATATGCATAAAAAGCTATACAATCTGTATGGATCTACCAGATATGGGACGTAGTATGGTTTCTGCATGTTATTCAAATAGCGATATCTGATTTATAGTCATGACGAGAACGAGAACTCTGATCTTTGATATTTATCATGTACAGGGTAGGAAATAATGATTTACACGTATGCCACAGGAAAACTAGGAATTGTGAAAAGGAATTAATTGTAATAATAGGCCCAGAAGCCTATGTTAAAGTGGGTGGGCTGGTGGGCAATGCTAACAGCCTATTTAAACTTTCATTACCCTGCCCAATCGTTTCCTGGGCCTATGATTGCATTGAAGTATCGTATGGAAGATGTGTTTCTGAGTTTAAAAATACACTGGGTATTGCAGATAATTTTTGTGTGTGCGCAGCTTAAAAATTGTAGTAATTTATAAAGATTTTGAACTTTTTATGACCGCGGAATATTTTTTATAATTTTTTTATTTGAAACTTCAAAAAAAATCTTAAATGGTGATGGTCAATGATTAATGTGGAACCCTGCATATTATGATACATGTTTGGGAAACAAGTTGTGTGTAAATAAAATATTTCCATACAAACATTTCTGCTCTAAGGTTACTTTTACTTCCTTGCTGTTTTCAGTTTTAATAATATTTCTGTGCACGTACCAAGAATAAGTAATGGTATTGGACAAAGTGACCGGAAAAGATAGTTTGGGAAGGACATTAAGGTTTGCAGAGTATTGGCGTGTAAGAAATTTTAGAGGAGATGATGCAGAAAAAAGGTTTTGGTAGAAGATATTTAATTGAGCATAGCCCGTTTAGTTGAGATTGAGACGAACACATCTTTGAGACTCACTCGACCAAAGCATGAAAGCAACAAGATGCATCACAAGAAAACATTTTCTCTCCCTATCATCAAATACGTCTTGAATGCTATACATGCAATGTAATGTAACTCACTATGCTCTACTTCTTATACTTACACTTACTATGTATAAGATAAGACATACACTAGACACAATCCAGCTAAACAATATACATATTTTACATTGCTATTACTAGTTGAACAACCACAGGCACAATTCGTGCAAACCTCAGAACTTCATCTACGGATATATAAACCATCTACACAATAGATGCACACACAATTGCTATACTAATATGAAGCACAATGTATGTGTATTTCTGTTTGCTTATAATTGTATTTTTATTTGAAATGTTTTCATTGTCAATGGAATAGGTTGCTGGAGGGAATTCAGAATATTTATATTATTGTGACAATTAACAAGAAGCCTGTTATATTTTATTTTTAGGAATGCAATTGTCAAGTTAAAAATATGGTGCAATTGAAGGTTACTCATTTTTACAAACATCCCAGGAATGTTTACCCGTTTACAAAAATTGCGAAGCAAAAATGAGAAAGACAGGCTATTGCAGTTTTGTTGTTTACAAAGAGCTATAAAATATAAATTGTCTTTGAAATATTGTGGTATAGAGCTTTAACATTGGAGACGCACGTGTAGTTGTATATTTGATGTGCATAATATGGAACATACGAAATGAGATTGGAATTGTAAACTATTAGTAAAGTAGATGTTAATGTTAATGGCAATTTCCCTATGTCTATATTGTCTGCCCACTAGACGTTGTGCAGTTGAGTCAATTACTGTTACATTTTATAGCTCTCTCGTCGTTCTTCGATGCAATCCTCGTTGAAATTTTCTGGTGCAACTGAACATTGTGTAAATTAGGTGGGGATATATGGATATGCCAAGCAAACTAAAGCAGTAGTTGCTAGTGTACATTTCTAATAAGAATTTCCTGCCTTTTTCGTCTGTGCATCCAGCTCAACCTCACTATTACACTACTTGCTCGAGTATTAGAGTTGTACAATGATAATAATATTCCTCCTGCTTCACTCTTCTATGAATGAACATTATTTTCTGTTTTTTACAACCACTACACTTCATAATGTACTTCTACTACTAAATCTACTAGCTATAATATACTACTACACCACACTATGTATTTATCCTACCATACTTCGCCGTTGCGCAACAATGGCCAACTTTTTGTATACTCACACAACTCCTGACTTGACTTCACTTGACAATAAAAAGGTTTGCCTCAATTTAATTTGGCACTTTGTACTTGAACGTACACATAAATAAATGTACGTACACTACTTACATTATTGCGTTATTATATACTACAATGATGTAACTCTTTGTATGTAGGAATGCCCAGTCTGTCCGCCTGTCTGTCCACACGATAAATCAAATATGGTGTGAGCTATTAGCTTTCAAATTATTTTTAGTACACGGATTGTATGACTCCTTGTACTATGAGGCTAAACTCCAAGCTGGGCTCAATCAGTCAACTTCTGCATGACCTTTGACAAATTAATATCTCAAGGTCACGGTCAGTAATAAAACAATTTAATAATACCACCTGTCACCTGTAAATTTTAATATTGCACCATTTAAATATTATTTGTATGTTATTAGTACAGATTCCTAATTCCTGTGTACTACTTATTCATCATTCTGTCAATTAATGTACCTTTATACTACCACTTTTTTATGTCCTGTTTTCAACGGTTCATTATTGTAGTGATTATATTGTTAGGAGCTGCTGTGTGTAAGGATAGGCACTCTCATATTATTAATCTTTCCTTACTTACTTTGATACACACGTAATTTTATTACTAATTGTAAGAAAATAAAACTATAATAATATATACACTGCACTATAATACAAGAGCAGGCTAAATAATACAAAAATTGCAAGCACAAAGGACATGACAGTTAGCTACAATTATTTACAACGTCCCTGCTAATGACTCCTTTCTTTGAATTTACGCAGTGTCAATACAGATGAATGCATACAATTGCAATGCTACTCTGCAGATTAAAGGATTCTAATAATATTTCATTAGATTTTACACAAGAACCGTTCTAAGATGTAAGTTTGTAAGTAAGCATTCATTTCAAGTGTAATATTATTATAACTGAGCATAATAGTAGTATAACCTTAACATGAAAAGATTTGATTGTTGTGCAGTATGTACTTATGTATGTAGTATAGTGCATGGAGTAGTACATTTAGTGAACAATAACAATCAACTGGAATGCTATGTTAAAGTTTTATTGATACACATGTAAATTTATTGAAACTAAATGACTGCAGAAAATGAAAGGAAATTTAACTCAAAGTGGCTCTTGCATCACATCTCATTCTCATCACATTACACATTTTATGTACACCATGCAACATCAGTAGCTCTATTCAACACAAACACAATATCCTCAACAACAAACAAGCCAAATAAACAGGTACTACTCAACACTTGCACCGTATAGCGTTACATGCCTGTCATTTTTACGATCCACGTCATATTAGCATCTGCACAGATTTAACACGTGTGCTAGTATTGGCTATACTTAATAATACGATACATAGATGCATTGTATGACTATGTAAGACCTAAAGTACTTGTATGTCCTGATTGTAGCAAAAAGTGAAGTGTATGACTCTGACTTGGACACAATGAATCAGAATAGTATTAATGTGGTTTATTGTCTGAATGGAGTGCACACAAACCATAAATATTTATTTACTCTTTCAAACGCACAATTATTTCCAACTGACCATAAAATGTGAAATACATTGAACAAAGTGTTCATAAGTTAAGTTTATTTTTGCAAAGGTACATGTCCAATAAAGATCATAGTATTAGTATGTGATGTACCTACAATAAATAGAAATGACTATTTTCTATTAACCTGTAATACACGAAACACTCCTACAAGTCAAGTCTATACAGACTACGAAGCATTTATTTCCATGCTGTCTATTGTATGTGTAATGCAATTTCTGTATGTATTATTTCATTAATAATACGATTCCATTTCACATTTGGAAAATTATTAATTTGGAAAGTATAAATAAGCAAGGCGGAATTTGGTGCACGATATTGCCATTAGCATTTACAGGTAGAACGATTTAATTTATTTTTTGCGCAGAAACGATTTGACTTTATTTGAAATTCACTCTAACGGTTGGGTCCTAACCTCCATAGCTACAATATTATATCATTGGAGGGAAATGACAGTGTTTGATTGGTATAATACGGTGATATTGAACAATGCAATAATAATAATACTATGGTGGAATAAATTGATTGCGGGTTTGTATGTGATTCATGTACGTAATATTATTGTTATGCATGATTGAGTAAATTCAAGCAAAATAAGGGAGGCAGGTGTACGAGACTGACTTTGAGCAAAATGAGGACAACCAGGGAAAGTGGATATTACATGATAGTAAATAGCAGGTAGTTGTAGCATTTGAATTACAGCATATTTATTCTATTGTAACTAACTCTGGAATAGAAATACAAATACATAATATATTTTCGAAAGGTATTTCGAGTTAAATGGCAGATGAATTGGTTATATTGAAGGAATTGTCGATGTGGAAGAGCTATGGGCAGAATTCCCCTCTTGTTCATTGCTCTGATAGCAAGAATGTTTCACTTTAGTTCGTAAAATGCAATACTGCCGCATGGATACGCTTTCCACATAAATAAATATCACTTGAACTGTATATTATAGGAATATCAAATATAGGTATACAAATAACACTAATAAATATCATAATGAATAGATAGGCATAAAGTATGCCATTATGGCTATTTAAATCTTTTGCATGGAAGAATTGCAATCATGTTATTGCGTATGTATGTTATGCAAGGTCGTAAATAGGGGTTCATTTCGGGAGGGAAAAAATACCATTACAGTGCACAAAAGTGTCAATTATCGAAAAATTTGAGCCATTAGGCCGAAATCAACGTAAAATGAATAAAATTCGCATTTGGTACAAAAATTTTTACATTTTTTTGCACTTTTCTAGTAAAATAACCTATTTTTCCGGATTTCGGGGTGGACAATCGCCCCCACCTAAATACAGCCTTGATATTATGCGTTTATGTTAACAGTAGTTGAGTATAGATAGTATGTATAGAAATATTATCAGTATGCTACTGTGATATATCATCATTATTTCCATAAGATCTGTATGATAACCAACACAGTACTTATTAGCACACACTCTGAACATAAACACCCAGAGATATTTGATACCTTAAAGCCCACATTCTAACTACAAGACATCATCATCAATAACCCAGTCTATAGTGATCATCATGATCGTCATCGAGTATTGACGATGTTGTAGTACAAGTAGCAGTCTAGGTACACACAGACACACTACACATATACAAACAAAGGTCTCTCTGCTGAATTATTTGAGTCAGAGATCAGCAAAATCAGTTGATCAGATTAAAGCACTCATATAGTGTTGGGAGCGTGAGGATGATAGTGTAGAGCTACTCGATATATAGTGCAAATAATGGAAATATCATGAAAATGCTGCCCACTCACACGAACATAATGTAATGGTAATAATACTAGGTATATTGTTCTAATACCAGTCCTTTTACATTATGCTGCTTTGTATCTAAATGCATATTATAGCAGTATGTGTATAGAAGGTACCCACTACTGCACTGGTGAGGCAATTACACATTGAGTACAATCTGCACACAGAGTTGAGACATGTTTTCGTATTATATTCGAGATTCATTTCATTTGTTGAATAAATTGGATTCATGGATGAGATTTGGAATATTTGAACCAATGCTCAATATGGCCATGTTTTTAAACTGCATAATACACTGCCTTCATATAACAAGTGTTGTACTACACTAATACTGTAGATTTATTATTTACATATAAAATCACATGCATGGTCTGTGTATTTGTGTGTACGAGAAATGTTATGTATTATGTATGTATTATGAATTCATATACCTAGCTAATATTAAAGCTATATATCTCTCTATGTATTGTACGCATTTATTTTGTATAATAATTATATTGGGAGGCTGTGTATGTGTTTATGTATGAGTGTGTGTGATTTTGGATTTATTGGGTACAGGTAGAGTATAAGGTGTATTATTGTGTGTGATAGCTGTGAAAGATGGGAGTGCCCATTTGATAAATCGTTTAGCGTTCGAGTTGATTTGATAATAGCGAGCTAGGAACCCGGAATGGAAAGCTATATTATCCTTTTAGATATTATCGAAAAAGAAACATTATTAGTCCAAGAGTTATTATCCCATTCCATATTGTCAATTTGCTTGTTGGATTGGCTATGATATGACTAGGACTGTGTGTTGCAGCTAATGTGTGTGTGGAAGGAGCTATGAGTGTATCTGTGCAGAGGTTGAGACTAGAGAGTAGTTCTTATATGAACATGTCTTGAGGATTGATTGAAATCGACTCCAACTGAGATTTCCTTTTAGAATATTATTATTATTTCACTTGGACTTCTACACTCACTTGCTGGTTGCTGCTCCTTCCAACTCCAACTCACAGCTCGAGTCTTTTTCATTGTTTCGGATTTGGTGAGGTGAGGCTTGTGTTTTGTGGTGTGGTTGAGTTGAGAACTGAATGGCAGTGATGATGTTAGCTGGGTATAATATTAAATAATATAATAATGTGCAATAGTCTCTGTGTATTGATGAGCCTCTCAGTCTCAATCCCACAAAGACAAAACATCACCAACTCAATCACAGATAAAAGGTGCAACTTATTCCGCATCTTTTCATTTCTTTATACTACTTGTTAATGTAATAGGTTTGAAAGTCATGTTATGGAGAGACAAAGCTGCGTCAGATTATTAGTATCACACTACAAGACATGTTGTATTAATATTATAATCCTGTTTAGGTATATTACTTTTACATCCATAATATTATCTTGGCCCAACAAACGGCTTGGCTTGTGGCAATCAAATCATGGTTTGTATTTGTATGTATTTGTATGTGTGTGTGTGAATGTTATAGTATGCAAATTATTTTTGTGAGACTTGCACGAGTGTCAGTGCCACTATCATCAAAAAACTCCACGCCATTCCTTATCCAACCTACATAAATATTTTTCTAAATAGTAAATATATTTACATTATTATTATCGTAATTAACGTGCTGTACTTACTCCATGGACTTGAACTTGGGTGAAACTTTCAGTATAATTTGTATTTGTGCATTTTGGTGGCAAAATTCTGTATGACTTTGCATGCGCATTGTTGTAGACATACCTAAGTATATTCTGTAATTGTGTTTCAAAGGTTGAAATTATTTTCATGAAAGAAGAAAAATGTGTGCTGATTGCAATAAAGCATTATTTTCCTGTTAAGATTATTTTCTGCATCATATCTGATATTCACATGCAACCGTGGCCAATTTTTAGGGTCAACAGTTTTATAATAGTAATAGTAGGTATGTACAACAGAAATGCGAGAATACACAGGTGAACCGTATAGAAAAACTGTCTTTGTCAGGCAAAGAAGCTGAATGCAAAGAGCAGGTTAATGTGGATACACACTTTGTTTTACATAAGTTATATAATCATTTTGTTAGAAACTGAACTGACACAGACACACACATACAATACACGTACGTGCACAACTGTAACAATAATCTAGAGACATGTTATTATTACTTTAAAAATACAAACTAACTGGTTTACCTATAGACATAAATACTTGGCTGTGACAACATTTTATGTAAACCCGTAATGTTACACACGCACGTGTGTTAACTGTGAAAACATACGTAGAGGCAATTTCCTTGGGCAAGAAATTATCAGCAAAAAACAGTTTGAATTATATTATTAGAGATATAAATTAATTCGTAATAATAGTGATAGCGTCTGTGTGTCGTGTAATGTACGTGAGTGCGGGTAAACATGAATTTCAAAGAAACTCTTTTAGGTACACAACATTGTATAATTCTTGTGTGTAATATATTACATAGTAAAAAATATAATACAGGTATGCACATTGTACTGCGAGAGGATTTTGATTCATTTTATTCACGTCGAGATGCACAATAATAATAAATAATTGCATAGTTACGTATAGGATGTAGCGTTGTTAGTGTGGTGCTCTGTGTAAAAATAATGCGGGATAAGATAAGGATGAAGATGATGAACGGTAGTAGTGGAGTGTGGAGTGTTTTGGCGTGAAATTAGTGCTGGTTAGTCTCATGATGAAAAAGTGAGAACCTACAGCGTTGTGTGTGTGCTGTGAAGAAACCCTTTGAGACATTTCTTATTGCACTTCTTAACATTGCACTTGTTTGTCATGTGGCAAATAACGTTGGAGTGTGAAACCCTTGTTCCTCGACTGTTGGTCAATTTTTCTGGTCTTCCAGTCGGGTCGTCGTCCACTTTTGCTCTGTGTCTGCAGAATTTTGTGGTTTGGTGAATGATGTTGTTGTGAGACCGAAAATGAAAATTGCAGTGTTTTGTCATTCGTTCTGCTGGTCTCGTTCTCGTTCGTGGTGACATTAAAGAAAAAGTCGCAAATTCTTTTCCCCTCCACCCTCAATGTCTCTTGCTCATTTTTCTGTTGTGTCTTGTGTCGTTGACTTGACTTTGATGCCAGCAAATAATAATCATCCTAATATCCATGTTAACAGTCCTGCTGAGAGAAATCATTCTGCTGTGTAAAGTTGTGATATGTCATCTGATGCGGCTATTCGACTCAAAGGGTTAAGTCTCCAAATCATCCATACTCAGGGCTAAAATAAACCAAACAATCAGGTTAGCAGTTTTCCTGAAAAAATTCAAAATGTACATTCCCGCGCTACCACTGTAACAAAATGTAAGAAATTGGGATTAAATCTTAGAAATCTCACTAAAACATCCATTCTTGTAAAAAGTAGAGCTGGATTGTTTGGAAATTTTTTCCTTTTTCATCCTTGCATACACGCAAACAAATTTTGCAAGCATAAACACACAGGGAACTGTTGAACAGATTCATATCACCGCTATAATAGTCATAGCGTGTTGTGTTATGTTTGGTTTCACAATTTGTTTGCGTTCTCATATTATACTAATACAAATGCACCATAATAATGTAGTAATATTATTGTTATTATTTGCAGAAGCATTACTATTGACAAAATACAAACAGTCAGAATAAGAAAGTTCTGGTGGGGTTATTGTTGTTATTATTATGCATTTGATTTGTTTATGTAGGTAGTTTTGTGAAGTGGAAATAGAGAGAGAGTATCTACATTATGTTAATGCAAGGAGAACATCTTTGTTTGCGGAGCTTGCTGTGTTTTGTCTGTTTTATTTGCTAACATTATCTGTGATTTGGCTCATGATCAAATCGAGGTCCCTACATTCCTCGCCATTAAATATCTCAATAATAAACTGCTGTGCAAATGATCTGACGATTTGCTATCGAGAGTAGAAATGTCATTGTCTATTTAAAATGTGTCTGTAGAGTTAGAGTTATTTACACCCAATGTTGTATTTCAACAATTCGCGTTCAAGGTCTTCAGCATGTCTTATTTTTTGTATGCAACTATGTGCATGTATTTTGCAGCTAATTTTTTCATAATGGAGGTATTTCCACCCAAGCAATGCTTGACATATTTTATGCATTTCGATATACCTATCTCATATACATAGTGCATCTGTTTTATAGGATGTGGAGTATGTAATGTATTAATGGTAAAATGTCTGGTTAATTAATGCAAAAACTTTACAACATACAGCTCATGCTACATTAGGGTTTTTTGCCATTTATACGAATATCGATTTTTCTCATTTCATATCACGTCTACGACAAAGTAAGTATCTTGTTTGTAAGTATGGTATCGAGTATACACTGCGAGGCTAATTACAAATAGAAACGCTTATTCATTGATTTACTATTTGTACATTATACCTTATAATGCATTATACATGCAATTTGAAAATAATGAATCTATGGATATAAGCGTTGTATCAGATAAAACATTGTGTGTATAATTCGAAGAACACGAGAGTTTTATGTTTCTCGTACACGAGGAGGAAAGAAAGGTTAGAAATCCCATAAATAAGTTTTTGAAGTGAGTGAAAACGAGTCGGTATAATTTTCCAGACTCACAGATGAAACGAAAGAAAAGGAAGACAATAATGTATGCAGAGAAAAACTGGGAAGTATTAAATGGATCAAATACATACTATACAGCGGATATAGGCAAATTAACATATTTTTTCTTCATGCACTAAATTTATTATACTTAGAGCTATACGTTTGGGACATTGTATATCTACAGCCTTTGTATATTAACCTTAATACCATTTTATGATACTGTGTAGATATTCAGCTATTTATTCAATATAGTTTCATCAGCCATTACTCTTATTACTTATGCATACTTAATACCCGAAAGCCTATATAGTGTTATTCTATTCAATAGAAAAAGAATCGTCGTTCTCAAGTATCGTACCCTTCTTATTATTTTCAAAGTGTCTACAGTACCCTACAAGCTACAACAGTATTACAGACTGAAAGCCTTTTTCATAATAATATGCATCATGGACATAAGTCCAGGAAACAAGTGGGCAAGGTGGGCAATACCCACCCTGAAAATTCTCAGAGTCGGCATTACATTGGCATGCCCACCCACAATTTTAGCAACTTTATAAGCAGGGTGTAAAATACACAACGTCTTTATCACATGGGGTACATTAAGAATGCCATTGCAACAAATTGTTGGAAATCAATTTAGGTAAATTATCTAGTAATTTTTTTCTATTCTCTTGTAGGTACCTACTATGAAAGTTTAGGTAGATTATTAGCATTACCCACCTGCCCACCCACTTCATTAAAGGTTTCTGGGCCTATGATCATGGAATAACTAAGGACAAAACTACTTTCCAGAAAAATGAAACTTGAGAATGAATTTACTGTAGTGTGTATTTGCGTATTCATTTTTTTATAATGAACAAGCAATAGATACTTAGTGCATGTATAATTGAAGGATTGCTATGAAATGAGTTTAAGCCAACGTTCTTTCAATTAAAATCTGTGCAAATAGAAGTTGATGGTGGTATGAAATACGCTGATGCTAAGATGCATTAAGATATGTACACGTAGCATTTTGGAAATTGTATTGGTTTAGGCTCCACGCCAGAGATGCAGTACACTTTTTGTCTGTGCCAAGGCCGTATTTAACACAAGGGCATCACGGCACGTGCCCTCTCAAATGTTTCGGCTTTCAATAATTATTTTCATCGCCATTGTTGGGATTTTTACAGGTGTTTCGGTGCCCCCTCTGAAATGGAATCCTAGATACGACTGTGGTGTGCTGTCTGTAATTCTATCGGATACTTAAACTAATTGCCGTGCTACAGTGCGAAGTACAAGTGCAGTAAGTACTAATAAGGTACTTGAGCCGTTTTAATTATAACTTACTTAGATTCTCAGTCTAGTCTGAGGCATTTTTTCCAAAATTTCTCTTTCATTTTCGCATCTCTCATTCATGATTCTACATTACATAGACTCATCTTCTATTTGTGCTGAACTGCTTGCAAGGCGAATATTAACACTAGACTGTATTAGAGCTCATGTTCTTACAGAACATTTTACTTGTTCAAAGACTGCTTCGGCAAATCAATCATAAAACGTAGATAACCCCATTCAACTGCTATAAGCTATACACCATATAGCATGACCCTAATATTTGAATCTATTCTAAAAAGAATGTTTTATTCGACAGATACTTGGTACTCTTTACAAATTTCTATGGAAGTAAGCATGTGTATAGTATTTATATACACATAGAAAAGAGAATGATGAAAAACGCGGCGCAATAAGAAAGAAAAAAAATCATGCATCTCACAAACATTCTTTTCGTTTCCACAAAAATGCATTTCACGAGAATATTTTCTATTAATATTACAAAAGGCCGTTTTATTTCTATTGGATTTCTTTGAATCGAAATAGAATATTGTTAAAATGCATCCTTGCATTTTCCTCATAAATCTTTTTTGGATAAATGCATGGATAGATTCGCTATACAGTTTTTTTCTATAAATGCATGTATATATTAGCTACATAATATATCCTTTTTACAATTGCATGTTATTCTTATGACACATATGTGTGTACATAACACTGTCTCAATTGAAATCATACACATACACAGAGAGAAGTAGATTAAAAAATTAGAAAAATGTTCTCGCAGCTACTGACATTTTGACAAGTTATTTGTTTTTGGCATAAATAGGGAAAGTGGGTAGCTATTGTAGAATATTTATTTGTTATGTGTAAGTGCACCTGAAAGCACACGTGGACTGAGACTGAGGGCAATCTGTTTAGACTTTAGAGGTTGGTTGTGCTTCCCTGCTGCTCGTGTAATATTTGCAAAGCCAGGAAACGAGAATGTCTGTCATTGAGGTTTTTTATGATTTGAAAAGCTTAGCACTGCTGGCACAGTGGCATAGAGAGGCAATGGGCATGACATAACTACTTGAAGCACTCAGTGACTCTGTAGAGAGAGACAATAAGAGGGAGACAATGAGAATATAATGGAGGAATGCAAGTCAACTGCTACAACTACAACTACAACACTACAACTAAAATTACGTATGCACCATGCAGACGAATAACGAGATGAACTATTTCATATTCGTCTTCTTCTTATTATTATTATGGCTCTTCTTCTTTGTCTTCAACACACACACACTTGCAGTCTCAAAGCTATCTCCCAGTGTCTTCATCTTACAATTTTTTCCATCTCAGGAAAAACTGCAAGGACTACTCAGCCTAGGCAGTTCAACGGTACATGCAATAAGAAATAAATATTCTCAGAGTGCTTCTCATCGCTTTCTCCAACACTCTGCATTTGTCTCCTCCATCTTATTCACAACTCTACGACCATCATTATTTCCCTTGTTACAAAATTACATAACATACGTGTCCTACACTGCACGATACCATGGGAATTCTAAATTATAATACACCATTGCAAAACAGTCGTAATCCAATATTGCCACCATGTAATAATATCCACAGGGAAATTGAGGAATCCACTTTTACAGTGCCTTGTTACACTGAAATACTAATCATTTCATCATTCTGAAGGAGAAGGACAGACAGACAGACAAAACATTCATATAAAGTATCATACGACACTAGCCCTGTAATAATAATCTCAAGTAATTGTGGCGACAGACAGATAGACAGACAATTCATTTCTATAGAGTATTGTTGCAATAGTGAACAATTCTATTTCGCCCAAATCTTTTTCTTCATCGCTCCATAAGAATAATGCACAGATTCATATAATACTAAATGCACCGTAAACCTCGCATCTTAATTTAGTGGCAATGAAATGCAAAACTGAAAAATTTAAGTGTTACTCATATCTATAACAAAACGTAATATGCACAGCATATTTTATTATACATTTGTAATCAAAAATTATACGCTCTATGCTATAAGTTCAAAAATTGCATAAAATTATTAAACTACATTAAAATAATTATTAGTTAGCTACCCTAACAAATCAAGAGCATGATGATAGTACTATAACATTATTCTTTGTACTACAATATTGAGACTACAAAATGTACAATAGTTTATAAATAGAGGAGCGTTATAAGCGTGTAAGAATGGAATGGTGTTAGGTTGTTATGGCTGTAGTGTATGAATTAAAGTTGAAAGAAGGAAGAAAAGTGCAATAAAAGGCAAGTTACAGTTCCATTTTGCTTTTTAGCGAGATATGAGAAAGCGGAGACACTCCGGCGACGACAAGAATTTTTTTTGGCAGACAGCCGGTCGGGTGTGGAAATAAAAATAGGACATTGTGTGTACAGAGTGTGTGGTGTGGTGTGGTGGTGTGAGTGTGGTGTGCTGTATGGAAATGTGTGACGATGAAGGAAGAGACAAGCCGTGAGGTCATGTTGTAAATGCAATTTATCAGCAACACCACCACAGCCACAACACAGTCGACATTCAACTTGAACTGTATTCTCCATCATATCAAAACACTCCACATACAAACACAATGTAGACGAGTTTCATCAACGAACACCTTGTGTGAGTTCAACTGCTTCTAATATCGCTCCATTATCAGTTACTGCTTTACTTACTGCTTCTTATATGCAAAACTGTCAGATTATCGTGCCAGTCATCAAAACGCGTTGTAAAAATAAGTGCTCCTTCCTTTTATGCATTGACAAATGGAAAAATCCGTGTGCCGAGACAATCTGGACGTTATTAATGGTAGAAACTAAGTAAATGTCGAACAACCATACACGTTTCTACAAGTACACACAGAAACATGCACACATCTGATATATATCCTAATGTCATTCATCAATTATGATCATGTCGATGTGCAAAACTTATTTGGAGCAACAGATTATTATTTATACATGCACAATGCACAATTCTTGTTATGACGTTAGTGTCCACTTCAAATATGCGTACAAACATGTTAGAAACAGATTTATGCAATTCAATTTCCATTCAACAAAAATAATATTTACTGTATACTTGCAAATTATTCTTCTCCATGTAAATGAACATTCAAATCGGCAGCATAAAATATATCTTCATGTTTTTTTCTTCACCCAACATTACGCATTGTCAACGTAGAGTATCCTTTACACTAGGTATGTATGTATCTACAAAATACAGCAGTGTGTCTTGACAATATTATTTTGATTAAATTGAGTTGACTGTGTTGTGTGAGACTGTGAGAGAGAATAAATTCGTTGACTTGTTTCTTATATAGACTAAACGGAGACGTCTCTTTGATTTGTTGTCTGTAGGTTAGGAATCGAATATTATTTCATAGTGTGTATATACACTACAGACTCGTTTTAGCATGTTATGTTCTATATCCTATGTGTAATACAGAGTATGAGCGTATATAGGATAAAGTCCACGATGCAGATGTACATAAATCAAGTTCTGGCAGCCAGATTGTTTTTGATGAGATAACAGCTTTATTCTCATTCAGATCTGTGTGCTGGCTCTGTATATCAACATTAAAGCAAGTGCAGTAGGTCTGAGACTGGTGTAGAAATATATTTTATATTTAGTACAGACAAGATAAGCTCAAGCCAAACCTACAAAACACAATGCTACCTAACAGCAATCCTGTATTAAATACGTCCCGTAGCGTATAATAAACATTCTAATATCAAATGTGTATCACTAGTAGTACAGTGTAGGTATGCACTTTTTATTCTAACAGATTTTGATCCTAAGTGATAACACACGCTTTTCTGTATAAGCTCAAATTTAATGTACGATGTATGTAGTAGAGCTATATGCTAATAATAATATTACTATGAGAATGATCTTGGTGGATAAATTTTATAGTTGAATGTGTGGGTCTGCAAAATTTGTACACGTGTGTGTCTATGATTCTCAACATTTCATGTAGTCACCACCACCAATAATGCAAAATGCAACCCCCTCTGTATATTATATTATAATATTTATACATACAGCAAATCTACAATAGCACAAGGGACAAAGGCTGTAAAAAAGGGCAATGCGTATATTGTGGTTGTAGTAAATAATAGTAGGTTAGGTTAGGGATAGGCAGTTAGTTGGTTGCAGAGAGTTCTTGATTTTTGGTGATGGTCTCTTTAAAAATGAATTTATTTCATGTATCTCTATCCTTCACTATTTGCACTTTATCACTAATTCTCTCACAACTAAAAAACGAATATAAATATTTGCTTTTAATTATTTCTTATTTGGTGCGTGGCACTACACCACTTGCTCCTTTTATCAGATTGGCATTCCATTGTTCATTAGAACTTTATTATAGTCACAATACAAGTGGCAGTCACCTCAACGTGAATAGAGTCGTTCAATCTCTGTGTGAGACTCTGTGAGCCACTTTTTAACACAACAATTAAATCCTATATGATACCAACACTGCATATTAGTAACTACATACATACATTCACTATCTATAAAATAACAAATGACGCTTACACACTGGTTTGGTCTTTTCTGTATATAATATCTCCCCCTTGCTCTGTACAGAGCGTCTCTCGCATTCTTTTTATTTGTCTTATGGTGTATGTACAATAATGCTTTACATTTATGTACGTTAGTTGAAGAATTGAGTTAAGTTGTGTGTGAATTCCTTCAAGCGTTACTTTCAGTTTCTTCTGATGTTTCAATCTTAATGTTCAAACAGCCATAGATAGATACGAGTGCATTCTTGTAGAAATAGGACGACGTCTTCTAGCACTAGATCACATCCATAATATTATTGTAGTGTGATATATTGTAGTGTTGTGGCTATGATACATACTCCAATTTGTGATGCTATACACATACAACACAACAATACTGTAGTGTTTGTTAAATAAAAGCAGTCGAGTACAAGACGACGACGTTTCGTTGACTTTAGTTTGGGATTGAAACAAAAATGCATTGTGTTTTATTCATTGAGGACTGTGATTCTGAAAGACGTAATGGAAACTGAGATGTATGTGTGTCTAGTGTCTATCTCTGTTTCACACACATTTGTATTTATAGCAAGAACTCAGAAGAAAGGAGGACTGCCACTATTGTTCCTCTGCTGAACTTTGAATTGAACATGCTTGGGATTATCTACGCATAACTTTCAGTCTTAATCTCACATGTAAATTAACTAGGTGCTCTTTCATCACACAATCCTCTTCTTCCAGCACCAGCTCCAACCGGGGTCTCCATTTCTTCTTTGTGCTCTGCTTCACTTATGTGTCTCATTCAGATTACACAATTTCTCTCTCTCATATATATATACAGTGTGTCTCGTTCATTACAGGCCAGCGAACTTTAAATATCATCAGGCAAAACTAAGCGAAAGGACTACAAATGTATTAAAAAGCGTAAGTAATGAACGAGACACCCTGTAGGTATATATGTAACAACATCTTACTGTACTGTAGCTAATGCACTATACACCATTGTATATCTCTTTTCACCTATAATAATAATAATTCATTGTACTGTAGCAGTTCACGCACAATACATGTCGGAGATTGATTCATTATTCCAAGGATATTGTGTTATGTTGGATAGCAGGATTAAAATATTTATTTCCTCTGTAACATCTCCATTCCATGATTATTCAACAGTATTTATCCTGTCAGCTCCATCCCAACTTTTATCATCTCCACGCCATTCATTCCAATTTTTTTATTTAGTATTAATAACACTACATCCATATTCCATATAATATATCGGCTTACGTTTACATTACATGTCAATTCAATGGCAAACAAAATATTATGGTATAGCGTGGTGTATCACATTATATATGATGTGTATGGCCTAGGTCAAATTTTCTGGAAATTGTTGTATAATTGAAGTTGGCTAAAGTATACCTTTTTATGTGTAAAAGATAAAGTTGGCTAAGCTGACTAAGTGGGAGAGCGAAGAAAGACAGAAATGAATATTGAATGCATCTTTCTTGCTCAAAGACTCACAATGGACTGAACTCGACTTGCTGTGTGTACATTTTATAATATGACTTATTGACTTTGAGTCTTTTTTAGTGTTTTCTTTAGCAAGTGGAGTTGTATACATATTATGCACTCTGTTACATGACTCCTTGTATCATTGTGTGTATCATGACGATGTGTATATATACATTAGAGATAATTTTACTTGCCATTACAAGAAAAATCCTCAGAGATTTCTCTAAGGCTTTTATCTTTATTTGCATTTTGACTTTACCTTTATATAAAAGTGTGAAGAGAATTTGCAAGGATGATCTTTGTAGAATTTGTGCACGACTACACCACTGTATAGTTATGTGCCACAGACAAATATTGTGATTGTTCACGAGTGTATACAACTATTATGTGTGCATAACACAATATCAAATACATTACATAATATTATAATTGAGAAACACTAAGTCATTTCTTCAAAAGCATCCGAAACGCATATTATTGTGCCATTAAGTCTAAATAAAAGGAAGTGGCACACAGACATACACACTACAAATATAATCTGTAGGTACTGTACAAGGTTATTCACATATTTTTATTATTATTTATAACCCTTAAGGATGGGTTCTGGATTATACAAAATGGGGCCCAAAAAGCACTAATACATCAAATAGCTTTCAGTTAGAAACTTTTTTTCAAAAAATAATCAAAGATTCTTGTGTATGTAGTTGATTTTTCTCTACAATAATGTAGGTACTTTCGAATTGAAAAAAAATGTAAAATATAGTCTTAGGCATTTGAAATTTTGAAAATTAGTATTCTATATTACTATTCTACATGTTTTGTATAATCCAGAAGCCTTTCGAAAACATCTACAAAAACACAAAAACCAGACCTTAACATCACATACCAGCATTCTAAAGAACTTTACAAAGAACTTGTTCTTTGTAAAACCTCGCAACAGTATTTGTAGTAGTAACATTTGTAAATGTGTGTGTATTATAGGTTTACAACAACAGTACCTACACCATTATTAAAAATAAGTCTGACAATGCGTTAATGTATTAATGTACTACTATCCTGAGTATTACATAATACACTGGAAGAACGGTAAAAATAAATGAAAAATTAGTTAATGTACTTCAACCACTAGAAACAAAGGACATGGAACAAGGAATGGTAGTGTAGCTCATGCATGATGATGATTATAAGATATGTGTGATCTCTCTCGCACTAAAAGACTTGGAAATACTCTTGTAATTACTATAAGACATAATGGTATCAGAATTACCAGCAAGTTTGCATAGAAGAAGTATTGACATATCTGTTTGTAACACAGTATCAGTGTCCTATCTTTTGCGAGAGATATAAACACGTTTGTCTCTAACACACAACATGTTTTTATGAAGCGCAGTTATTGTATGGATATAAGTTCTAAGCCAAAGACTAAGTACCTGATGGTATTCACATCACAACACATCAGCAAGAGATGAGATGACGAAGAAACCAGAGATTGAAGATTGAATCACACTCTGAACAACCGCTGCTGTAGTAGTAATGTAATGGAATCCGTCTATTCATCAAACCATTGGAGATTCATTAAGTAATCCAGTCAAGTCCAGGAGTGGTCATCTGCCCATGCATTTTCAACGTGAACTTCCAACATCCTTATTCATATCTCATTCCCCTTCAAAAAACACGGAACAACTCAAACTAACAGCACATAGTCACATTAATATTATGAACACACTGTATAGCAATACATGAAATATTATAAAGCCATTAAGCAACAAAAACTATCATTTCTTGTGTATATAAAACCATAGCGTATTTTACATGATATCTGCACACAATTTCATAAAGTACAGTATGTAATCCAATTTATAATGCGTATTTTATTATGTAGAAATATTACTTCCAGTACATTACATTACATAAATATACCTACATACCTTTAAAACTTGCAAAATATTAAGCCGTGAAATTGACACGTATAATATTATTACATAATACAAGTTGCAAACTCACACATATTTTTATATTCATACACACACACAATGTATTATAGGATATGGCTGGGGAAGTGGGAATGGAGATTTTGAAGTGATGTATGTATGGATTTGTTCTTTTGTGTGGATTGTGAAATAACAGGATGAAGAGGATAGTTGTGAATTTAAAGAAAGAAGGAATTATTTGTCGAGGATGCTTATTACTTAGGTTTTATGATGACTCGCCAGATATTTTTCATTCTTTGAGCAATGTACTTACTCCATTGCCTCTCTACACTTACATAGTTGATAGTTAAACTTACTCACTACAATATGATACTCTGTTGCGTGTAAGTAATAGTATCATAGTAGAAGGATGTATCACATCACACATATATATAGTAGGATGAAAGATGAGCTGACTGACTGACTGAGTGGAATTGCATCTTCACTTTACTACTACAGTACTACACTACTACTACCGAATCTAGCCATATTATTTCTAGTGTGTGTAGTACATGTATTATTATAGCTGTGATTACTTTCGCTGGGAGCTCCTATATTTATTACAACTTTTAAATTATACTTATGACTCGTACCTATATATATTCACGTAGTATGTAAATGTGCACAATATTTGCGATGAGGGTTTATTACATGATGATATTATTACAATGCTGTAAGCTACATATATTGTAGCATTAGTTGTGTACTAAATTAGTATAATAATATTGTTGTTGGTTAAGTTGCACTTACATTACATAGTTAGAAATACTTGTTAATAAATAAATTGAGAAGCTTGGGGCAGAGTGTATGTATGTATGTATGTAAAATGCATATATGTAGGTATGTGTGTGTAAGAGTATAGAGATAGAAATTAAATTCGTTTTAAGAATGATCCTGAGCCAGTCGGACAAGAGCGTGATGATTTTTACTCCTTCGACAACCGAACAAGATAAAGAAGATTGCATTTGCATTGCTGTTTTGTGTGTAGTAAAAGAATAACGCTATTGAGAGTAATCGCATTGCCTAAACACCGTTATGTTGTTATGGCTGGAAGTTGTTACGTTGGTTGCTATTACTTAAACTTCAACTACTACTTTGCCTCCAATTCTTCGTAGCCTTCGTCTCTTCTTCTTACGTTAGCTCCTTTCAAATCATTTCATCCTATTTCGTTTCATCTATACACATCATACAATCACGTACGGTAGTGCTAGTCAAGCGACTGGTTGTATTTGTACTGTGTCCGTCGATAACAATATTACTAGCTACAGCACAAAACTCATATCAAAACAAAGCAAGCAAAAGGCAGCAAAAAATCTGCAACCAACTTATTAAAAACGCACACATACTACATTACATATTACACACTGGGAGTAGTTAGGTAGCTACACAACGGCCACAACTACAAACAAACACCACATACTGCACTACTGGGACGAGTACTAGTAATTTAATACATACTCAATGCAATACACATACAACATAAGCAGAAATCATTCTGCTACACAACACACACTTATTCATACGGGAACACACAACTAAAGTAAAAGTACAGGTTTTCTTCTGGAGAGACTCGTTTCTTATACGCCACGTAAATTCTTACACTGACTTTTGCTATATGTCTTGTATACCTAAATATTATTATTATTATTATTGTTTGCCGGTTGATATTTTGCATGTGTAGTGTAGGCAGCACACTGCTTACAACAATAATACAAACCTTTTTACTAATAAATACGCAACTTCTTTATAAAAATACGAATGCGCTATAGTTTTATGGTTACAAAAGTGTATATCTAAATAGTGTAGTATTAAGTAGTAGTAGTTCTAGTAAACCTGAAATTCCCAAGAAAGATAAATTCCTTTTTACATTTTGCATGTAGTATATATAATCATTCCCTTCCCCCGCTCTGTGTGTTGGAGTAATGATGGTCAGGTTTATTATTATGCTAGGAGGATCATATATAGCTAGTAGAAATAAATGCACGATGAAATTTTCCACGGTGAGAAAGACTTAATACAAAGCGGAATAAGAATATTGCATATATTGTGTGTTTAACTTACTATTAGTATGTATTAGAGTCTAAAATGTATTGTGTACGCTTTATTATAGCTACGCTTTATAACGACTGATTAAACACACCGGGAAGAGTTCTTATTGCTGTTCATTAAATGGCAACCTTTGCTTTTTGCTGTGTTTGAGACATGTGTAAGTCTAAACTACAAAGCAAAGAGGAAAGTTTGTAGTTGCGAATTAGTATTTGATTTTAAACTGGTATCTTTATACTCACTGCCATAATCTGCAAGTCTTTATACAGATAGCCCTTTATGTTGTTAGTGATGTTGGTGTGAAATGTTCTGTCAGGAAATAATATATAGTTCTTTGGCATTTTTAATTTGATAGTGCGCGTACAAGACTATTACACACATGTATAAAATAATAATGTATACGAAGGCTATAGGTCGAGACTTGAGTTCAGACCTGAGAAGAAAATGAGAGCGAAAGTTGTAAAAGCATTAGTATAAATAAGGCTTGAGACGGGAGAAGAAGACTTATACGTATTATATAAATAATAAGAATAATACAAGGAGGAAGAGTAGTATGGAATTACATGGAATAAATATATAGTAGAAGGATGAGTAGAGCAAGGCTCATAGTGTGTTGACTGTGTTGTGTAGTATGAGAGAGAAGAGACTGAGAAAGACAAGCAAATTGCTGAACTCTGTCTCTGTGTTGTTATCCAACATTATGATTAGCAACCCACTTGACCACATTACACAGCAATTAACTAAAGTCGACTCCACTGACTTGACTCGACTGCAATGCACATTCTCAACAAAACCAACTCTTAAACTTAAACAACTTAACTGCACTCTCACATTATTACACATCAACAAATCAACTGACCGAACTATAACGCTCACTCACTCACTCACTCAGTACCGCAATTTTTACACACGTTTTTATTTATATCTCCACTTTATCTCCTTGTACTTAGTTTATATGTACATACATGTGTAGTCTGCATTTTTGCTTATAGTATATAATTAAGGCTGCATTAGAATAATGTTCAGCAGATTACACGCATATATACAAGATAAATAAAATAAAATGAAATAAAATAAAGGTAGTGGGATATCGGGAATGTTTAATGCTTGTTTAGACTTTCAGGGATGTTTCATTTTCCCCAGTCAGCATTAAAGTGGAAATGAGATAATGGCAATGAGCATCATCGTGTAATGTGTAATATTGTAAGTATAAGCAAAGATTAAAGATAGTAATGATATATTAGAGGATAACTGTAGTGGATGCAATAACTCTTAAAGATCTTAGAGCATTCTCAACTCACAGAATATTTTATAGCGATGAGACTGTGTACTGTATGTGTGTGAGACTGTGAGACTCATCCCAAGAAAATAAAAAGTAAGAATGAACTAAAAAGTAGCAGAGCTATTTACTATTTATTTTACTACTTGTCCGCAGATAGTGAGTGATGATAATATTCACCTAACATTCATTTCGTTGTCTTATTCATTCATTCACTACTTTTTGCTATCATCACAACCTCATATCTCATCAACAAACACCAAAAACTCTGCTTTTGTTACACAAACAATTCTTTTCTTCGCAGAATTACGAAAGAGAGCGAGCGAGAGAGAGAGAGAGGAAAATCTCTCAAAAATGTGCATGAGTGTATAAGTGGATGAATACACGCAAACACTAGCAAAAATCTCATTTGTGTTTTGTTTTGTTCTGTCTGATCATAAAATAGTGAGTCAATGACAAATCAAGTCCATATAAATACTACAAAGGAGTCTTGCAACAAATTTCTAGTGTGGAAGTTGAACGTGTATGTAGTTAGAATTACGTGCAGAATAATTCTTTGTTGAATGCTCCTGCTCCTTGACTCACAATTATTTATCTGTCGTTCGTGAATGATTTAATGTTGACCAAAGAGAGTTCTTATGGATAATGTACTTCTGTTACTAATGCTACTTACCACTACTACTGTGTTAATAATGAAACAAGATTTGCTGTAGTAATAATATTCTCTACAAACAGCTCATCTCGGCTTGTGCTTCTAATTTGCAATTAGTGATTGGTTTTTGTTGTTGGTCATTATTAATTATTGCCATGCAAATACCATTCATTCAGTCACTAATATATTTCATGCTATATATTATCCTGCATTCTAAAATGTATAATCTTTGAGATTGAAGATTATAAACGTGTAAAATATTATAATGAAATATGCCGTAAAATAAAGCAGCGACAATACACAAAGCATAATATTATAGTAGGCCATGCTGAAAATCTAATGGAATTCTAACTAACTTTAACGTTAACCTTATGTTCATTTTATTGTTCGTTTGTGCTGCAGTGCAGTAACAGCAGCCTCACTATAACTCAACAGCATCATTTCATTTCATTTGGCGAACTTCATATTTCTTACATTGTTGTTGTACATAAGAACATTATTAACATGATGATGGTTACAAAAGGGGATATAATGTAATACTGTTCATTTTTCAGTGTGTGTGTGTGTTTTGTATGCATATCATTGAACGAATTCCATTGTTTAGCCAAGTATTTTAAAAGAATCGACAAGTTCATAGTAATCATCGACACCCCTGCCCTGCAAGTCGAATGTAGACACATGCTAATGCTCCTGGGCCACTCACAATTCACAATGTGTACATTTACATGAATAATGGCATATAATAATAATTATAATAAAAATACGCAATATAAAAATTTAAATGGTATGAGCCATGTGTGGAAAATGTGTAGCAAGAACAGTGCACCTTGTGTTTTCTGTCTGTTCTCCGCGTTTAAAGCTGCTATGCTACAGAGTTTCGTGTCATGTGCATTCAGACAAGGTAGAAACGCTCAACAACGTGCACAGTGTGGAGTGTAGACAACCTACATACATGTGTAAACAAAATCTCAAGCTAAATGGCATATAAATACAGAATACAACAATGCATTGCATGTGTGTCTAGTGTTTTGGTGATAATTACAGTCATCGCTAAGGAGTTATTATGAGATGCAGTTTTCAATGGACTGCATGCTCAGTTTTACAATAGAGTTGCGAACGAGGACACGTACATACCGCGCAAAATCGTTAGATCAAACGTCAAATACGAGGTTATTTGTAAAAACAACAAATTTGTTTCAACTTGAGGCATCCTTAAAGAAAAATACTCATTTATAGCAATAAATAGAACAAATTATTATTTATGCAATATTTTGTAATTAAAATGTTTCATATCAGACCCAATTATTTTGATTTGGAGTTCTTGAGAGCCCTAACTCAACAATAAAGGTTTAAAACTACAATAAATCCTTGAACTAGCTATACAAAGCTTTTTATTCAAAATAATGTTCTTATGTTACACACTAATAGTAAATAAATATATTTATTGTTGTGAATTTCAACTCATTCAAGCTGAACAACGAAGGTATGTATGTAAGTGATTTATAAATATACTGTTGCTGAACTGGATTCGTTCGCAGCTCTAACGCTCACATTATAACACGTATAAAATCTTCACGTACGTCTGTAGAGTAGTTATCGTGAATGTAAATTGCAAGTGCAATGTATTTTGAATGGCAAGTTAAGTTGAGTAGAGCAAACTAGTGGAATAGTGAAGTGAATGGTTATGGGCTAGTAAACTTCTTTAAAAACTAAGTCTGCTGCGGCAGGTACATACAAATCACACAATGCAGAACAGAAAACACGGCGTATTATAAGCAATACTAATATAATAATAAACCATTGAACAAATGCATATAAAAAAGTAGCGGCTTTTTCAAAATTTTCAGTTTTCGAAATTTTCAAAATTT
>JAQFYB010001946.1:0-28101 GCA_034694085.1 Pogonognathellus longicornis
TTATGAACAATGACACACTGCACTGGTATGGTGGCTACTTACTTTACTGGTGCCTTACTAAGGTTAAAACATTGAAGGTGTTTTGGAAAAGGGATTAAGTTACATTATTCTAATTGAGCAATTAATTACTAAATGAGACAGCACAACAACAAACAAAGCAGTACACATTATTATGGTGTTTAAACTTGGAATTCAAATGCATTTTTTTGAGGACCTTAAGAACGGAGCCGCCATTAAGATAAGCAAAGTAAATGACAAGTTGTAAATTGACTATAAATGGTCAACGGTTTACTTTAGGTATTAGGTATTAATTGCATATATTTAATGTTAATGTGATTGCTAATGTCTCTTATTAGAAGGGCTGTGTAAACTTAAAAGATCAATAAGATTGTAAGTTTGCCAACACACGTGGAGTTCATTTGAGATGTAATGGTAATTTCATCACACGATACTAACACCCACCTGTAGTCTTCACTGCGTCCTACATTCATGTAATATCGTTGATTCCTTAACTTAATCATAATGTTTTTTCTATTACTCTTTACACTCGCTGACGGTTACACGCTGATGCGAGCTCAAGGTAAGTTGTCAAACCCTTATATTGTACGCTACAAACAAATTAATTACCAACTCTATCACACACATAAAGCACTATCTGTACTAACTAGTATCATTTTACTGGTATTATCTGCTTCATCAATGAGCTCCGTATGGCTTTCTTTTTGACATTGGTTACCTTTATTTCGTCTTTAATCTTCGTCTTGACAAACCATTTGTAAATATTAGTTTCGCGTATATTTACGATACCATTTTTGAATTTAGTCTTGAGATTTATACTTACATATTTTATTACTCTATAGGTAAATTGATGCCACTGTGTTTCACTTTCATATGGAAGTTATTTCTTAACAACTTGTTAGTGTATGCGCTCACTGATTTTGATTCAGTACTTGTAAAATTCTAAAAATTAAAACAGTTTCTGTTTCGTCTAGTATTTACATTTATTATTACTGTGTACTTGCATGTTTTGCATGAATAGAACTATAGAACGTATCAATTTCGTGTGTGTAATTTTTATTTCAAAGTACCTAATGCACTTCAAAAACATGTGTACATTAAGATAAATTACAATTTCCATGTTTGATCTTACATTTTCTAATTTTATGTATAGAATATGACATAAAAGTATGAAAAAGCTGCAGGTGATGGCTAAGATCCTTCTACAGTTGTAATACAATGACATACTTACCTAATAGGTCGATTACATGGAAAACATTATAAGCTGTCATATAAAGTGAATTGAGTATGATATGGGTTAGAAGAAAATACTTTTTCTTCATTTATCATTAACTAAATGTATATTTTGTTACTTTTATGGATTTCATGAAATTACTTTTAATGCTTTGGCGAGCTCATCTTAATTTATCTTGCACAAGCTCTACTTTGATTTCTGCCTAATTAATTCCACTTGAGACGTAATTTCTAATTCCTAGAATTTTTAATAATTACTCATAATGTAATTTAGTAGAGCATTCCACTAGAGTAAACACAAAGATGTAGTGTATGTGCCTAAATAGGAAATACCTTGGTATAAATACATACAACAAATACACTCTTACATATATAGCGCTTTTATTAGCACTTTATTTAAGTATTACTCTCATGTTGCTCGAGTATCTTGTGCATACCATGCTAATTATATAATTAATGTGCTCGCACTAGAAATTCTTACGCACAAAAAAGCAATCTTAATTTTTCCTGGTATATCTTATTTGAACCTACCTAGGTATGTATCTTTGTTCTATAAAAGTATTTCAAACGGAAGGATACGCCAAAGCTAATGACTTCATCATGAAATTCCTAAAGGAACCGAGGACGGGGATTAAAATTTTAATCTGACGAGACCCTCTTAGTCGTTTACTCCTTGCAAGGCTTTCGTCCACACTAATATTCAAGGATTGTAGAAAAAACTCATTAACTTCATCTTCCAAGCTATGCTTCAATCATATACCTACACGCAAAAAGATAACACAATACACACAATGAGTAGCGTATCCTATACAATCACGTTAAAACCATACCTATACAATACAGCACAGTAAATGCGCAGGCAGATGTTTCAAATCTTGCAGAAAATCTCTTGTATACAGTGAAACTAACTGTACCCCATTGTAATGGCTACACTGGATCATATCTGATTTTAAGTTTGGCCTACAGTTGATTATAAAATATTTTTTCACTGCTTTAGTTCATAATAACGTTAAATAATAAAGCTATGAAGTCTCATAAGAGATAATAATGAATTCTTGATGTACACGACGAGTCCCCGCAAAGAATACTCAACTAAGGTACCTACTTACACTACCGAAACGTCCTAGCGCATACACACAAATACAATAAGGTTCAATGCAGACAGTATGTCTACTAATTTAACCACATGGACTTGTACGAACATAAATGCACAATGCAAAGCAGCTCTACAACAATTCTACAATACAATACAACATTACATACCCTCAAACAATCATCACATTTTGCCCGAAGGGAAGTTAAAGTTGAAGTGTTTGCAGAAAGTACTGTATAAAATGTGTATGGCACAGTCTGAATGAAAATGCTTCATCTACTAAACATGAACATGAGCAGAAACACAAATCAAAGTCATAAAACCTGGCAAACCACTAATGCCTGCAATGTAGCAGATTACAATATGCACATAATCTAAATTTTTAACAATATACTGCAAATAGTACTAATAATATTAAGGTAAATGCAAAAACCATCGTAATACAGTATTCTGTAGGTATACACCTAGTCGAAAAGATGAAAGAGTTTCTGGTGCATTGTTTTATAGAACAAATTCGAGTATCTCCCTTATAATGATCTTGCAACGATCCGCAGTTGATTTAATACAGTAACTATTAGCTATTAGATGAGCACACCCTGATCTACAACTAATAACATTCATCTTCTGCAAATGAAGTGTAATACCTGTGTGTAATGTGTAAAATAGCGTTTTACGAAGGTATAATATTAATATAGCACACTTTTTGCTCGTTGTGTACAATATGTACAGTATATAATATGTATGTCTCAGTAAGTGAGTACTGTGAGTGAGTACTCGTTGTTGTCCTGTGTTTTCTTGTCGCTATATGTCGGGGGAGATATGGGATGAGTTTGTTGTAAAAAAACTGGCTTGGCTACCCCAAGCTTTGCGTTTGTGACTCTTGTGTACTAAATACATTACTGGTGTAGTCAACTCGAGATTCGCATATAGATTTTCATCTGTGTTCGTTCATTGAGTCTTGACTTGAGTGTGCACATTGTACTGCTACACACTCAGAATTTTGCATTACTGTGTAAGATAGTAACTACGATTCTATTATGTATAACAAGTTTGCCTAGTATCATACACATATAGCATATATGTGTTGTTCGTTATTCACACAGCGCATCGTGTATTCATTTAACTTATATTATTGCATTGCATGACTATTGCTGCATACACACAACATCCAACACAACACACACATAGACAGAACTTCAAGTACACGCTCAATCCGTCAAAAGGCTGATCTTGAGTTTTCACTTTATAAAAGCTTTACTTCTTCACACATTTCACTTCAGTCTTCCTTTGACTCTATCCGACATCACATAGACACAGAAAAGCAAAGCAAAGCGACTAAAGCTACATATACAGACACAACAGCCAAAGTATTGTTGTACACACACAATATAACCTTCTTTACAATTTGTTAAGTATTCATCACAATTCCATTACATTTCTGAATACATATTGTACGCTCACTTGATTTCGTCTTCTTCACGACAAGTTTTCTGGCAAATCCAGAAATAAATACATAAATAAGTAAACGAATTCTGCAACACAACAGTGGCCATTTTTTGGCACTCTCGAGCAACTCTCACACAATACTCACTGTCACTCAGACATCACATTCAACAGCAAAGGAGCAGAAACACCTACAAAAAAGTTTCCTGGGTGAGAGAGGAAAACTACAACTACAACTCCCCAGCTACCTACAACCTACTACTAAATACATACAAATGTAAAATTGACAGATTCTTGTCTATATTAGTAGAAAAACGACTACCAAATTTGGAAGTTTGTCGTCTCATCTACTTTATATCACTCTAGAGTCTACAAGCAAAAGTGCTCAACCACTCACATTCACATCAGTTCAACACGACTGCAAATATACGACAGTCTACTCTGCAAACACACAACCATTGCAAAACTATCACAAAACAGAACAAACATAATCTTCAAAGCCTTTTGCTAATCTGATTCATCTCGACATCAACTAACAGCAAGGTAAGACATCCTTATTCAGTCTCACTCAATTCAATCGCTGTAGTTTCTATACACATAAACACATAGTAAATAAAACCTTGTTCGTGTCGTTTTTAAAACTGTACATTACTATAATATAACTGACCCCTATTTATAGAAAAGAATGTCTTGTGAATGTGATACATTCAAAATGCATGTATGTGCATGTTAGTGCAGCAAATCTACGTTGTGTAGGTAGGGGTAGGTAAGGATAATGTAAATAAATAATATTAGCAACGATCTTCCTCGCAGATAAGGAAGTGATGATGTTTAGATCCGATTTTGTAGAGAAGGTGAGATCGCACAGTCATCTTGCTTTTGATTGACAACTTTTGTTCAACTCCCAATTCACATCAGTTTCTATTCACATATTGACTTGTTACAACCTTATAATGCAACAACCAACATTAATTTTCCTAGACAGATCAACTCACACACAAAAGCAATAATTAAAATCCTATGGGATTGACAGTTTGATCGCAATGCTGAATATTTTGATCTGCAATAAATAGAAAAGCAAATTATATCAATACAACTTTGTTTGCTACACTCTAAACTCCATTGACACTTACACAGCTATACACATCATTCTCAATGTTAAATTTAAGCAAATTTTAAGGTGTAGTTCATACATACCTACTATATATACCATACATATTATACTTATCTATTGCATTATGCCAAAGTTTGAGTGATGAGAGAGCAGTATCTTTAAACTTGGATTTGTGTATGTTTGTGTCCCACAGATGCGTCAAAGTATCACTGAAGATGTGTCATTGACGTCGTCCGATGGGAAAACGGATAAGAAAATCTCAGACGCCCCCACTCCCGTCTCATTTACACTGTCTGCCAAAACTGCCAGCAATAAGCACCAGAGTCAACTCTTGAAGGGAAACCAAAGAGAAACAATGACCCTCGATGATTTGGAGATCATCAAGACTATCGGTAAGTCTCATTTGAAAATAATACTTGTCCCCCTATATATGTAATACACCATGGCTTAAAAACTTTCGCTCAATTTCCTGCATTTAATTTTTCTCCACTTGACTTGAGTATGCATAAACATCCATAAATACTATAAGAAGTAGGAATATGTATACTATAGTATACTGCTTACATCATAAAATTGCATTCGTTCTGCTACAAATACAAATTTACGCATGCAAAAAACGGATGCATCATCATCATTGGAAAAAACGAGGTGTATAAACCCAAAAGATTTATTCTTACTGAAGTGTATAGACACTTGCAATCTTCACGAATGAAATTGCATTGCAAATACAATATTATATACTAACAAACATTATTCTACAATTTGCAGTAGTAATAGCATAGAAAATGTTCTTTTCCGGTTTCATGAACTGTGTACTACATCTCGATCTCAATATTACACGTACACAAACATAACCAAGTTAAAACAACAAACTTACTTATGACGCTCTTCCCAAGTTTCTTTTTGCAAAAAACATTTTGGTTATCTTTCCTAACCTAAGTTCAGTTAACCTGTATTATATTACGTGTGTATTAGTCGCATGAGAAGTATATCTCGCGTTTCTTATGATTAGGTTCGTTAACCGCCTCAATGGATGTTCACAAAGTACATTATAGCACAGCAGCACAACACAACTAATACACACCACAGAAAACTCTATACGCATCAATCATATACATGCAACCCTCTAGTAACTTCTAAACACGATACATAAACAATATATGAGTTTTTTTCATATTCCCATTACATTACGTACATACAGATAGTTTTATGACTGGTGTATAATATAGTATCTTTGTATCTGAATGCAATTTACAAAGAAATATTTATAAAGTAGCTGCAGTACCTAGCTATGTACCAAAGTAATAATATTATTACACTTTGCACTACCTACCAAATGACTTGGCTACAATACCTAGTCGTGTTTATTCGAATTAAGTCAAGTAGACAGAATCTAACATGCAAATTGTATACAAGAAAAAAACGAGTATACTTATTATTAATAGGAGTCTCAAGGAGCTTTCTTAATAAACATTCATTCATTCCTACAGATATAATATTTTATATATAAACAGAATGCGCGTATGAATATGGCAAGACGGTAATGCTCTAGTATGTCTAGTCTACAGCAATAGTAGAGGTACATATTTAGTTCTAAGCAGTATATTGTATGTGTCTGCAGTCTGAAAGAAGTTAAATCCTGTACCTACAGTCTGTACTGTACTGTCTCATATTTATATGTCTCTCACCCCCGTTAATTTGACTTTTAACATGACCTGAACGAAAACAACACATAACCGATATAACCATATGCTATTAGTCATCCTAGCGTAGAATTATTTATATATTAGACTATTATGCATTTGAACCGTACATTGTGGTGTACAGTACTGTGTTGGTGTAGGTATTAAATTACATATTATGAATGAATAAGGGAGAGACAGCAGACTGTAATTTTCTTTGAATTCAATTCACTCGAGGCGAATTGAGTAACTTCAATTTGTTGAATTGACACTCGTTTGTATAATATAATGGAAATACATGTGTAGGTATAAAAGGTAGAAGTACAATAGGCCCTACTTTAAATAATAAGAAACTCGCCTTCGCTCAAAACTCGAACAGAGGGCCATTCTGGTAATTTGATGATGGTTTGGACGATGATTCTGATGATGATACAATAACATACCTACGCATAGTAATCATACGTAGTAGAATTATATTTTATACTTTTATACTGATACAATCACACTACGAAAACAGTTAAACTACTAGTACTACTACTGCAAATTGCAATGTACCGTAGGATATGCACAGTACAATACAAATACAATACACAACATTCATATTTACAGTAACTAGGGTATAATGTACAAAGGAGGCTAATATATAACTCAGTCAGTCAAAAGAGAAGACACGCTTTAGGAATATAATTCTAAGTGTTAGTTAAGGTAAATTATCGCCTTTCCTTTGCTGTTTCTTACAAATAAGTATGTATAATAATATATACATGTAAGTGAACAAATCAGGCGAGATAGAAATCACAGGCGTGTGCTGCTCTGATGCATTTTATTTTATTTGCTCGTTCATCGAGTCTCTCTCTCTCACTCTGTCTTCTAGTAATATTTATGAAGCTCTTTAGCACTTTATTTGATTTCCCTAAGTAATCAAATCAACATAAACATTACTCGATAACAATCTTTTCCTTTCTTGAGGCAACATGCCTTTTGTTTTGCACAAAGATGCTCCCTTTGATTCCATTCTTGAAATGGAAAATATTATGGAAGACGAAGGTAGAAGTCCCAAGGGCTAATCATTTTATTTGTTTAACTCCAAAATTCTTACGCAAGTTGAAAATATTTGTGAAATGTATGTACGCAATTCACATACTCAATCTATTTGTAGTCTTCGGTAGAGAATAAAATATTACTATAAAGAGCTTGAATGAAATTCCCCGAGCACAATTCAAAATCTACCCACGTATGACGTACAATGCAATTTACTCACCTATATTTTATTCAGATTGCATGCAGTGTTTGATTTTAATTGAAGTTTTTTGATGTACATGGTTTGCAGGCATCAAACAATAGCGCATACATATACACAAGTACTAGTAGCATAGATCTCTGTTTCTTTGTGTTGTGGATTCAAACAATAGAACTGTTACAAAAATTGTTTATATTACAAAATGTTTACATTGACTCATTGACGCAATTCCCTCTTTTTACACCATACACCTATACAATAACACAAAGGAGCCTACCTTATGTAAATATCAAATGAAATTGTATAAATAAATTATGTTACACCTAGATAGAACAATGTGGATTAGTCTGAATAATAGGAGCATGCAGATGTGTTGTTTATCCTTTAGAAAACAAATGTTACAGAATCCAAATGTTGTGTTAAAGAAAATCTGGTAAAGGAAGATGTCTAAAAGTGTTTCAATCATGTCATTGTAGTAGTAAAGTCAAAAGACATGACTAATGACGAGAATGTTGCAATAAATCTAATTTTTACTCTAGTGATACACTGTGTGTTAAATAATATAACACCATGGAGCAGCTTAGTACTAGTAACTAGTGTTCAAAAAAAGTTGGGTGCATCTTTGGAGCTTAACTTTTATTATATGGGTCAAGTCTCTGCGTGTGTGCTGTTAAATGTGTATCTCCTCCTGACTGACTGCCCCAGTTTCTCCCATTCTCTGGCTATGATTAGCTTTGCCGTAGTATTCATTTATTTCTCATGTGATGTGACTCTTGGTATGTGACTAGATAGATAGAACGCTGCGACACAACTCCCTCAATGTCTTTTTTCTCATGTGTCATCGTCATTTCTGAATTCATGTACTGTTATTATCTTATCACATTCCTAAACCATGCAAACTATGCAGTTAATGCATTTTTCAAGTAAAAAAATCCTGATCTTACACACCTTCCTTGTACCAGGATGTTATTGTACACGGTCAAATTTCTACTATTGGAAATAAGTTCATTTATCGTTCGTTTGGGTTGGATTAGGATTTGTATTTTATATGTATCAGTATACATGCAAGTTCCTTTGCAAGTAAACTACAAGGTAAATTGGATTGCTTTTTTGATAAGTACCAACCAAAATAATGTTGCAGTTCGTAATGAATCTTTGTTAGCTTGTAAACTTGTAACTGATGAGATAGTAAAGTGTATTTCTGTCGAGATTATTTGTTTGGTCTTCGTTTTTTGCATAGGATACACACACAAAGTAAAGAAAGCGTTTGTTTACATAACGTTTGTGTATTTATGATGCAACATACAAGGAAAGTGTATGTAGGAACCTTGTGAAGTCTTGTAATATAATAAGTTGTAACAATTTGGTTCTAAGGATGCTATCAGTTGAGATTTGTTTATTGATAACAGCTTTTTAGCGTTGTTTGGGGTGTCTGGTTGTTTCTGCTTTAGAGATTGATTTATTTTTGTAGTTTAATTTCACTTTTGGTGGTTGAGACTTGAGACTAAGACAGATCTATGAAACAGAAAATTAAAGACATACTACGTCATCATCATCACCTTACTCTCAATATATTTTCACAAAACTAGCTACTAATGGTGGAAGTACGCATTAGTTTTGTAATATTATCATGTCTGACCTAACTGAAGTTCCACAGACCCAAATCCGTAAAATTGGATCACCTTCAACTCAACTCAGTTTAAAATTCACATCTCCTCTGTAGCCAAAGGAGTATTACTACATAAAATAAATAAATCTTTTTACACTATGTATGACTTCTTGTGTTTGTTATTGGACTATAGTGTGGACTCGTTAAGTAAAGCTACGCATTCCATCCACGCCATAGCAGTTCTATGGATCAAGTCTGTTGTCAGTATGAGAATATTAAAAATAGAGTTAGTGTACTATTTGTACTTTGGAGTATAAGGATAAAGCGAATATAAAAACGAGTAAGTATGTCAAAATTTGTGTTGGATCGTTATCTTTTCAAATGCATTATTATTATTGAGAAACTATTTTTTCGGATAAAGTTGGAAACTAGGTAGTTATGTAGTTAAGTTTCAACTCACTTACAGAGGAAAGTGTGTCATATCATTATTCATTTACACTCACACATACAGAGTGCAGAATGGAGAAGGTGGGAGTTTTGCTCTTCTCAGAAATCCGTCTAAAATAATTACAAGTGAGTAGGTAGGCAGTACATAGAATCAAATATTTACTAAAGACTCCTCCATCATCCAAAGATCATTCCTAAATAATTCATTGGCATGACTTCTTTAATCTGAATCGCTAATGGATGAATGCATGTAATGTACTCATGTCAGTGCTCTTAGATCTAACAGAAACTTCTGACTAAGTTAACTTTTCTGACCTATATAAATACAGTATTTCATTTCGAATAATAAAAAGCAATAAGTTTCGCCTTAAAACTTTCCATCGTATATTGTATCCTACTCCCACTCAATCTATCTCAACGTATCCAGACAATCGAACGATCACCAACACATTTTCATGCAAATAAATGCAATCCAAATATTAGTTTATTTTACGCTCCTTCTCTCGAGTCAATTCTAAAAACGGAGACTTGTGTTGTGCATGTATTTTATTTGCATTACCTTAACAATTCTTTTTGTGTAACCTTCTTTTAGCCGAAATATCTGCATAGTGCAGTTTATTTTGGCTTGGTACTTTGAAATGTATTCAACCTGTGTGTATAATAGCATAGGTATCTTTATATATGTAGCTAGGTATTATATACGTCTGCAGCTGCAACTTGTGTGGGTTAAGTTAAAGAATTCTTTAAAAACTAAGTAAGCAATGCATGGAGGAGCTGACTGACTGATTGTTGTGAGTGTCGACGAGTTTACTATAATAGTCGTTCGTGAATGAAATGCTCTTGTAACAGAGCTATTGAAGTCTGTCGATGAATTTGCGTTACATGGATGTAATAAGAAACACGTATGTATAGTCTTTTTATTTTAACATTGGGATTTATGGTAAACTTCTAATGTATATCTCTCCCAACCCCGAGTCCTTATTCTCCTTATTGAATTTATTAAGCAACTTTGTTTGTTTGTGAACCAACTCTTCATGGATATACACATACATTACATTGAAGTATACCTACATATTATATACATGGTCGTTATGTCCAGTTTTTTTCCAACGGCTGAACATATGCTACTAACGTATGTATATATTCCTATGCCTATGTTGAATTATAAAGTTTAACTTGCTAACTAATAGCTACTACTACATACCCAATAGTGCACCTCATTATTGCTAATCATTATTAACTAATTTCATATATACCGTTGTTATAATAAAGTTATTACGTTTGGAAAGTGACCGAAGGTTCATTCTTATTGGTCAAGTTGTATTTTTATGCAGAAACGAGCACAGCTACTACTTACAACTTTTAACAAGTGCAATGATGGCATATGAATCAAATTTGGCAAAGAACCTTTTTCATATTTACTTACAACACGCTTTAGAAAATCATTACTAGCAGTAATTGAACGATAGGACATACATACATACATAGTAGGAATAATTTCATCTGTGCATAGACATCCATTTATGATTTAGTTAAAGGCATAGAATAATACAGATAGGTATTCCTAATCTTGAGATAGTAGTGCATGCATATCGTATTCATTGTAGTGCAATAAACTTAATGCACTTGTGATGTCTTGCACTTATTAGCAGAGCGATAGAGTTAAAAGGCCCTTTAGAATCCTCGCATTGTGAATTTGTGAATGCTGTTCTTGTAGTAAGTAACAATATGAGTCTGAGCATTAAAATGCTGTAAAATGAAACAAAGAAGGAAGTTCACTCCAATTTTATTGTTTTTCAAGTGCGTCAGATGAGACGAATTGTCTCTCTGTGAAACCTGCAACGCCAGCTTGTCTCACACAACAAACTCTTCGTTACGTATTTTCGTTGCAGACCCAATATATCTGTTCACATGCACTTGCAGGATTTTTCTCCTACACTGAACTAATACACAGTGTTGTACTGTACTGTATGTACCGTATAAACATAAGTAAGTGTTTTGCTTATCTGTATAGTTCGCTGTCTTGCATTTTGCAGTAATTGTAGTAATACTTGTGCATGTAAAATAAAAAAGGTTAGTTTGTGACATACTCTTTTTCATTGTTATAAATGTAGTATGCAAAAGTACTTTAACTGAAATTCACGAAAGAATGTTTCAGCGCTGCTGTTGGTCTGTGTGAGATATATCTGTAGGTATTCATACTGTATATCACTTGTACTGAACGTAGGTAGGTATCTCCTATAGCATATCTGGATATAATGAGAGTAGGTAATGATAGAAAAGTATGGTGTGATCCATCTGGCATTTGAACACAACACACTTTGTGCCAGCTTCGTCTTGTTGCAACTAACTCGTATTTTTATGTGTTTTTAAGAGACAAGACCCCGCACGACACTTCGAAGACAATACAATAATGCCGTCACGACTCTTTCATTAATTTGACTCGTGTCTGTGAACTCTTTTACTTGCTGACTTTGCATTTCTCCTTAAAATCATCCTGTCCATTCGTTAGCTATAGGTCAGTTTATATTACATGTAATGGGCTTTGGTTTGTAGTAGTTGTTTTTTGGTCGTAAAATTAAATGAGTCTTCTCCTACATTTAGCAATGCCACATCACATGGATACCGAATGCTGAAGGTGTGTGCACACTATGTTCTTTGCACTATTAGTCAAATGCACATACAACCTTTGCCATTTTACTTAACAAGAACTACCTATGTTTTAATTCCTCTCCGTACCAACCAGTCAATTTCTCTTGCTATAGACTACAACTCTTTGTATAACAATTTACGTGCATAATAAATAATTAGATACTTGTATGGCAGCGTTAGCCTATTAGTAGAACAAAGTAGTAATACTTTTCCACTCTTGCTTTACTTTTACTATTATTGTCAGCAATGCATATCCACTTATAGCTTTTGATTTTACTGTACGCAGTAGACACGTGAAATATCTCTGTACAAACAACAAGCTCATTTCTGAGTGTTGTACTTAGTTAGTTATAATAATTGTGTATCTCATTACAACAACAATTGGATTGACTTTGGGCAGATAGGTGAGTGAGTAAGTAATAGCTGAAAGTCAGCATTAAAATATAACGTAGTAGTATTTCACATCATATCCTTCTATTTGACTTTGGCTGTTTAGTTTTCATTTGAGAGGATTGCATTGCATTTTTATGTTTTGTGAATTAAGTAGGCACTAGAACAAATTTGTGTAGGTGCTATGGTGGACTAAGGAGAGAATTCCAGCTTGACTACATTTCTTTCTCAGATCAACTTCGTCTCAGGTTTTATATTATTATTATTTGTAGCCATACTAATGATATATGCAACGTTTGCTTCTTAATCTGTCATAGTAGACAGTATGCAGTATACACAAGTCAACAAGAAAGTGACACAAAACAGATTCGCAAAAAAACTAAGCCTTCATTAAAAACATTCATTTTTTTAAGAAAATATTTTCCAAAATGGAAGCCAAGAGTGTAGGAGAAATGAATTGTGTGTTGTGAAGAAACGAGAGACAATTAAATATTTAATTTCATGTTTTTCACATAAGTTATGTACAATATGTTTCATATACATTGTATGTATATGGATCAAGTACATAACTCTTGCAGTCGCATTAAGAAGTGGCAAATAGTAAATTAATACATCCCTAAAGTAAATAATACGTAGAAGCGTAGCTTTTGAGGAAAACAATTCTAAGACTTCATTTGATACAAATAGTACATTAAAATTACATTACACTACATTATCTGCGTGCCTATTAAAAGTAAAACCATAATGTCTTCATGTCTGGTCATGACAAGGTGGACTGAACAAGACTCTCTCATTATTTTATATCTCCAACTACCAAATTCACTTAGAAAGGCATTAAATGTCCAAATTCGGATGTAATCAAAGGAAAACAGTTTGCAAATATCCTTTTAAATTAATTTGCGATTCATTCAAACTGGAATATACTGGCCACTACTGGCATGCATGACGAGATGTGGAGCTAATGGAAAAGATAACATAGAGGTCCTTAAGTAAAGAACTATTCTTCTTCGAATTATTATTGTTGTTATGCACCTCAATGCCCTCAATGACTGCCTATTCAGTCACGGCTATCTTTTCCGCTGTATATATGTACTAGTATTTATTAGCAGACAGACATAATTAGACAGTTAAACAAGACGACCGGCTGTTGTGAGCAATTTACGCTGTTTCTAAATCATTTTTCGCTACATCATTAGTACTTTTGAAAGCAGAGTGCGAATAAATACTCGGAAGACATGGAAATCAAAGAAATTATCACAGTTGATGACATTGCATTTAAATGTGTAGCATTGATCATTATTACCATTCTGATTACAGTTCATACAACCACTGTATAGTGTGCTACTTCTATGGAGAGAGAGATATTATAGCATTCCCTTATTCATTTTCTATTCTATAAGCTCCAGAAGAGTAGTCATTAACGTTATCATATGATGAAGGTAAAAAAATGAATTCTGGTAGTTAGTACTAGTTAACTCTCATGGCTATAATGACGTTAGGGTAGTGGCGTATAAAATCGGAGGAGGCAAGTCAAACACTTGGTCGTTTAAATCACTTTCTGGTCTGATCCGGTCCTCCCACATAAATTCAACTCACCCAAACTGAAAACCAAACTACATTCACATAAGTCAACAAGAAAAATGAGATGTTGAGCTACGAGCTTCGTACATTACATACTATGTACGTTACATACATTTACTTTGCATCCATCCCATTCCTATTTGTCGTATATAGATAGATGAACTCTGAGTGCACATTAAACACACGTTATTAATGCATGCTATGCTTCAGATAGTTCCTTTTGCTCAGAAACATTCTTTCTATTTACTAGCAATAACGTTCAAGTTCTTTGCAAATAAATGCAGGCGGGCACCACCACAACATGCACCGAGCTACACACACACGTACCTACACACGAATCAATATAATATGGAATAAACGTCAGTAAGTAAAGTACGTAGTAAATTTTCCTAGTAAACATTCTGTAGACACTAAAGTTGCTTTTCCATTCATTTTGCAAATAAATATTATCATTTTGACTGAATTTTTTGGAGATTGAGCCGCAATGAATTGAAAGGATTTGCGAAAGTCGTCATAAGGGTTGAAACTTTAAAGGAATTGCAAAAGTAACATTATTAAAACATCTAAGAGCAACAATTTCTTTAGGGTAATCCGTGTTGCTACTTGTACACATGTACTACGTGACTTGTTTGCGAATTTGTATGTGTGAATTAAGATAATTCAATGCATATAAAGCGCAGAGTAAAAAAATTTAAAGCTACTAGTGTAGAAAAAGACATTAGTGTGTAATAATGTGAGCGTATAGTATGTTATATGAGATTGTGACAAGAAAAAGCTAAAATGTGGAATATGTATATACTACACTACACGAAGAGGTAGAGTTGAATTGCACAGTTTAAATTGTAATAATACACAGCATGACATTAAAACTAAATCTCTACAAGAAAGGGAAAGACCAACTAACCAAACCAGACCACAGATGAGTTTAATCATCTATACTGTACTGTACTTTTATAGTTGTATGTATGAATGTATGTAGTAGGTATGTGAATGTACATAGAAAAGTATGTAGTGGTCTGTTGCATTTGCTTATAAAAGAACTACATGACTATGACAAGACAAGTCTACTCTCACCTTACACTTACTGCATTATATCATCATAACTCAACTGAAGTCAAACCAAGTGCCGAGTGCAAAATGCAAAGATCCCTCATGCAGCGATGAGCAGGTGTTCAAAATGCGTTGGAAAATTACAACGCTTTTTGGCACTGGAATATTTTACATAGATCAAAATCAAAGCAGCGTACTATACATATACATACCTACCCTCAAGTACCAATGTGAGTCACATAAATTCTAATTTAAGTTTTCTAACTTGACTGACTGACTGGTCATGTTATGTGCTTCTTGCAAATATAGAAAAGAAAATGGTTTGCTTCGCATCGTTGCGAAACCAAAATGAAATCCAAAAAAGAGTTTCACCACACACAGTAATAGTGTACAGTAAACGAATGTTAAGGCTCCTTTGTATTGCAAATATGCGTTGTAAAATTGCAACTGGGCTTTCAATCGTCGTAGCTAGTGACAATTTTTGAAACTAAAAAGCTTGGCAATGTTGAAAAACAAATTAATTGCAGCATACCTTACATGATATATAGGTGAGTAGTGTACAGTATGCAATATGATAAATAGTTGAGACACTAATGATAGGTATGTACTTCTAGGTATATTAATTTAATGTGTATACTCGTGTGCACTAAACTTTAACATTGAACTAAAGTCATTTCCCAAATAAATTACCAACCCCTTAATTATTCCTTCACTTGCTCCATTCCCTCCCCTTCCGACACGCAGTTAAGGAACTACTACTACAACAGTGTAAAATTACATCGTACTGTTTTTTGCGTTACGAATATTATTATTATTTTGTTTTCCTGAACAAACGATTAGTTTGTCAATTACAATATGGATGAAAACAACATAAATATTCCAAAAATTGCGATTGGCGATAACAGGAAGATGCTCCCACTTTAAAGAGTAGGTGGGGAGAATACAGATTGCTAATTTGGTTATGAACTTACTGTGTACGAAATATCGCTAACTCGATGAAGACATTATTGCCAAGTAAAAAACAATTTGCGCTTCAAAACAATATTTATTTTTTATCATAACAATTTGCAATACTAGGAAGATCAGAAAGAGAGAAGAATATTAGAAAGGAACTTTTGTTCATTTCAACTAACATGGCCATTTCTAATTTTTTGTGGTTAACAAAGTTTCATTATTACTTATGTTTAATATAATATACATTAACTTAACAGAAGCACCTAAAGCAACTAAAAATGTATCTACCTACACAGATACAGATAATTATTTTACTACACTTTTATACACAATCTCATTTGAAAATGATCTACCTGCAGTTGCAACTTACAATGAGTTTAAAACGAACGCAAAAGTTTTATTAAAAACGCCCCACTGGTAAATTTTGCATGTATAAAATATTTAGCGACTAATTGGAATAAATGCCATAGTGCTATGTACATCTGTACATTATGTATAGGTACAACTCAAACAACAAATATTTTACTCTGGTATGGACAGCTGGTATATTCCACAATGCAAAGTCCCTAAGGATATTACTCTGAGTCTGACTGACAAAGTTTTTCCTGTGGACTGGAATGTAATGAATATTTATATTCCATCCAATCCAACTCATCGCATACTCAACGTTGTTTAAATGCACTTGGGTTATCATCATCAGGCCTCGTCGCATGACACAGAGAGAGAGATGGAAAATTCATTGTGTAATTAGACTGTTCATCTTCCTTATCTTTATTGAGATGTACATCAACCTACGTTGCGTGTAAAAGGCTCACTCACAAAAGTAATGAGGTAATCTTATATTATTAGATTCATATACATTGTAGGTACTGCACTTTTATATATTGCCATATCATACTACTATTATTCCTCTATAAACGAACCGCAAAGCTATCATGTTATACTTATTAGTATAATGTAACCCTTAGAGCACTATCTATGTTATCATATCCTATCACTAAAGGGCATTCGCAAATAATTTATAAACGAACATGGAAATTACTTGCTCATTCTATATGTAGTATATTCATTTGGCTTTTGCCTAAGTTAGTATAAGTTCATTAATAGCAGTAGTAATGCTGTGGTGATGCCATTAGTGTATTTGTAGTAGACATGGAGTAGAAAAGGCAATGGATTGTTGGACACGACACATGGAACTCAAAACTGAAGTCAGAGTGAGAGAGTAGGAATATAAACCGCAATGTAATTTAAAATGAATATTTTGGAGAAGAGTAATAAAGAGCTGTAGCTTTCCTCACTGTGAATGAAATAAAAGGCTGTAGTTGGATTTTATGAGCGCAATGCCAAGTCAAGAGCCGTATACGCTAATAATGTTGAATGAATCATTGAGGATTTTGCTCATGTATGTAGATGAGTTGAGATAGCAATTGTATGTATAGTTTGCATTAATATTGATATTTGCAGCGTAGACTGTATTGTACTTAGGTATAAATATAGGTACAACTACACGTAGATATTATTATTGCAATAACTTCAGAGTTCTCAAGTATGGTGTATAAAATACTACACCAATAAATTCTAATCTTATGTGAGCAAGTACAAATGGATGACACACAGATGAGATGCTTTTAGCCAATGTGCAATTACTCGACTGATAGAATCAAGTTAGGTAATACACTTACACACTCTACTGTATATTATGCACTTATTATTATGTGAATAATCTGCGATGCTGTATCTTTAACCTTATCTTTAAAATCAAAGACACACGAAAAAAACAAGATTTGTAAAGTACCCTTGAGTTGCCTTGCTTTGGTTCGACGTGTCTTTATTGCATGTGTGTTATAGGCATAATACTTTTAACGATAACGAGTACAATATTATATTTTATAATGTGTAGCATACAGTACATAGAACGTACGCTGTTGTTAATGTCTTAGGATACTAGGAATATAATGATGATGGCAAAATTGAGATCATTTGGATTTTATAGACTAGGAAGATATACTTCTCAGCTGAATCTTGAATATTATTATCAATTATGACATCGCGTTCATATAGAAATTGATTGTGTAAGTGTACTTCATGTTTTTTTTGCAATTTTGAGCGTTTATTATTATTACTATGTTATAACAGTACAGAAGGTACATAGAAGGAAGGAACAAACATATAATTTTAATCTTGAGTAGTAGTAGAACATTTAGAAGAGTGAATATGTTTGCTCGAGCGAGTGATTGATGACGATGGCAGAGTGAGATTAGATAATAATATTAGTGCAGAGCCAATGACATGAAGCAATTAGCTACAAAAAGTTGTTATTCTTTTCACCTTTAGCAAATGTATGCGAGTATAATATTTTATTACGTTTTACATTACAATATTTAGGTAGCTTAAGACAAAAAGTGTTTTTGTTTGTACAATCAAGTGTACTTAGTTAGAGTACTAGGTTACATAAACAGGAATAAAATAATAACATTATTAATGTGAGTGGGTTATCATTTGTGTGTTTGTAAGTAGTTTGTCATTTTGTGTCATGTTATAGTCATGAAAGTGTACACAAACATAAGTAGTACCTGTATGTAAGTTGTAAGGTTCGTGTAATTGTAGTTTGTGTGTGCGCACAAATACTTCCAAGAAAATCATATTATGAAATTTATTATGCAGGAAGATCGTTTTATTTATTCGCATATTGTTTGCAGTAATAATTTCCCCCATATCTGGAGCATACTCTTGAATTTTAAAATGAAGGTTCCTGAGCTCATAAATTCTCTTTAGGGGCTCCTGTTGTTTTACATCATGTCTTAATATTGTCGCACTAATTGAGACATTCAAAGGCGTAGTAAAGAAATAAAACTAATAATAAAAGGGTGTAGCACAAATAGAGCTATAAATGAGGAGAACCTCTTCCTTCCTTCCTTCCGGTTCTCTTTTACGTCCAAATTATCAAATAAAATATAAATCTCTCTTTTGGCCATTATTTCTACATGTGGATTCTAAGACAAGTACAAATGGAGCGTTTCATCATCTAGTTATTATTCGTATAATACTTTTTCCGTTCATGGATCAAATTTTTAAAATGGCTCTCAGCAGAAATGAATGGTTCTGATTAAAATTCAGGGGTAACAAGTACAAAAGTTTGGTTTACACTTTTATAAAATGTTTACACTTGTAAACCACAAATGTTTTGCATAAAATGTTCATTTGTGTGCGCTTCTATAGAAATTTTGGTTTGATTTGTTAACAAGATTACAATAAGGCACTATAGACAGACCGACCTCATCTGCTCAAAAAACTTTATGGAGGAGTTAAGGATAGAAGAAAGCAATTGTTATCATCACTGTTGGTTCTAATCTTTCGTTGCATCTATTATGACAATGACATAATAGGAAAGCAAAGATCTCTAGTCTAGACTTATACGTAGACAGCTAATTACCATAGAATGCATTACAACTTTTTTACTTTTCATCTTCGATTCTACTTCAATAATCCTTCATTTGCATTTGCATCGTTTTGGAAATTCTCTTTTTAGCAGCCTACTACCTACAGATTGCACAAATAAGAATCCAAACCCCAAGCAGCCATTGAAAACCTTCTTACTTTGTCGTTGCTTTGTAAACAGAAAATATTTTTGTAAGACATGTCATTCATCGGGTTAACTACTCAAACTCTTCATTTCTACTATATACGTTTATTCGTGTAGAGTTTTTACTCTGTTGTTGTTTACTGACTGTACATTCACTTAACGCTCTACAGATTGACATCTTGTTCAAAAATGTGTAAAAGTGATTTTGTTGAAAGTTTTTTTTTCATTTTAAAGTGAAGTTTTTAATGCATTACTATATTAAGTATAATTTGTATGTATAAACACGTATGTTTAGTGAGTAACTTTCAGAGTCACACTGACAGTGACTAATATGAGTCAAGAGTCAGGTACTACCTAGTGCAAAGTGCAATATTATAGACACTGGTAAATCTTGATGCATTTATTTGGCTGAAAAACATACGTCAAGTTGATCTGTATGTGATTTGTGTAGGTAGGTATAGAACATTGTTAGAACACATTTGAAATTTATATCTTCCATACGTATGTTAAGACTATAAGTAAATCAGAGCAAACTGCAAGGATGCAGCTTGTTATAAAAAAGCGATGAAATGTTATTTATCATTTCGACTCGTTTCGACCATTAAATAATTTTGAATTGAGACGACAAAACACACCACACAAATTGCCTTAGTTTTCCTATTTTGTCGAATTTGGTTGTTTGCACTGAATTCGCCTTGATTGAACGAGTTTTGTCGCACTCTTCGAATGAAACTCTTCAAAGAAACAAATGAACTGAACAAATGAAGTCGTGTAAAATGCTTAGTCTCATTTTATTACCAACATGAAACATGTCACTTCCTCCAGAGTTTCATCTCGCATCATCCTACATGATCCACATCACCACCACCACCGCCATCATCATCATCATCATTATCAACGCAAAAACAAATAGGGAAATAAATATGTAGAGGTAGGTGGGCAAAGGCATGCTGATTTCATACAAACTTGTTATTTATAAGTACGTAAATACGCTTTTATCCATCCTCATGTTAGTTAGTTAGTGTTAAAGTCAGAATGCAATGGACTGCTACAATTCTCTTTGGTATGTAAAAAAATCTCGTGCAATTCTATCTGCAAGAAGTGCAGTATTATACAATCGAGAGAGCGAGAAGTTACGATTAAGAGATTTATATCTAGAAACTCACTGTCACATTAATACTAAAAAACACAAGAATTAAAATCAGTCTTTTTTCGCTTTGCAACGATGTAACTAACTTACAAGAGTCAAATCAGCATGAGCCATATTCACATGTCAGTCAGTCAGCTTATAATATTCAACTGTAAAAAAATCAATGAAACTTGACGCAATACATTCTCCACGCATACTTTTGGATACATTGATGCATTTGGTCACTGTAAATGTCAAAGCATTGAAATTTATGTGTTTGTTTTGAGTTACACAGAAGAAAATATCAAGCTGAAACGCTTCACATGCTCTATGGTATAATATGGTATGACATTTGATATAGACACCTGATGTCCATTACTATTGCATATCTATTTATATAACATTGAAAATGATGAAGGCACATTTGGTAAACTTGAGCTTGTGATGTGATGCGAATGTGCAAACACACTTTGAAGTGTACGAGCAATGGCAAGAATAACAACTTTAGTAATAACTACTGGAAGGCCAAAGAAAACAAATGCGTGGGAGGAAATTTAATGATAAGCTTTTCTAGTGTGTGCACATTATTTTCTCAGGTTTCTCTCACATACACATACTCACACAATGTTTATGGTACCAGGCAATAAGTCCTTCCAAGATCTATACTTACTTACATGTACGTACATTCTATTAATTAAGCAAAGTCGCAACTTTAAATAGAAAACAAACACATGGAAAACAAATGTAATTTTTTAAATTCATGCCCGATGATGATTAAAGTACGGAAAAACTTACGAGTGTACTATACGTGTGATTAAGAATGATCTAAATATAGTTCAGTTTGTGAGTACATACACAGTCACAGAGGGACAGTCGTGTTAAGTCTATTTCTGCTGTCAGGGTCGTTTACGATAAGAATTAAATGCTTTCCATTAATCTACAAAGGGTGACAAGAGTTTGGTCTCGGATCAAAATCGTAAATAATGAAAAGTGCTTTTAAGTGTATGGTGTATGGAATAGGACTGCACTACTGGCTGCATCCAACATCTGCAATCACTTACTCTATAAAATATCTGCAAAAATAAAACGAATTAAATCTCCTGCTACAATACTTAGAATTGTAATCCTATAATGTTAAGTATTCATTGGATGAAAGCAAGTTGAAATCAAAGCAAGCCTGTTAAAAAGAACAAAGTAGGTATATAGCAGTACTTCAGATTTAGTATAATGAATTATATTCATCGGGAATGGAGGATTCGTCTGATTACCCGTGTGATAAATGAAAGTGAATTAGGAAAACAATCCTCTCTCATCGTTCCTCCTCGGAGTTCCGTCCCTGTCTTTGCATTTTGTATAGAGTGTAGAAAAAATGAAGAGATTAGATGTATTTAATTTTAACTAATCATTAAATTAGTTTCTTGAGTTGTATACTCCATTAACTTAAATTAGTAGGTGTTTCTTTCTCATCCATTTCTTCACAGAGTGAATGTTCCATTATCTCATGTACAAGTAACATGATGCTATATTGCTTTGTTGAAAAACGCCGTACCTATCACTATATTATATTACTAGTTCAAACTTCAAACCATCTGTAAAAAATCTTCAAGGAAAATTCTCTCTGATTTAGATTCTTTGAAATAGTCTGAGATTGAACCTTTCAGCTGCTGCTGCTACTACAAACTAGTATAGGATTATAATAGCATTGTGTGATAGAAATTCTGGTATGTACTGGCTCATTGGCGATTACCTTGTTCTTCAGCACTCAAGGATTTTCTATATGTATGTATATAGTTAATCTGATGTAGAAAAAAGTTTTCATTGTCTGTGCAAATCTTGTAATAAGTAGATTAGTTGCTTTGAAAGTGGATGTGATGGGATGCACACAGTACTGGCACTGGTAGGAAAAAGTTTTCATAGAAGAATACAAATTGAATGCCCCGAAGAACTACTGAAAGTTTCACATGAAGACAGCTTGACGTCTTCTTCGGAGCGTAGGTCTCGATCTGACGCTACATGAATCTACGTTTGTGTATGTATACGTGTACTTTTCGTGTATCTGTGTACACGTGTGTAGGTGTAGTATACCGTAGCGTGCATGATGATTATTACAGGCGTGGCATAAAAATATAATATTGGAATATGCATGGCAAGTACAAATATTAAATAATAAAGAGCAATCGAATGTTCTTGTTCAATGTAAATGAGATCTCTTAATGAGAATTCTATTTTATTAGGAAAACTTAATATGAAATATTAAGATTGTATGAAGCTGCATGTGTATGTGTAATACCTAAGTTTTTACACTTCCCTATAGGGGGGCTATTCTCACAGCTGTTAACACGGTAGACCTTCTTTGTTGTAGGTGTATGTATGAGTGTGTGAAATTTGGCAGTATATTATCTGTAGAAGTTGTGGGTATGTCTCTGTGAATTCTGAAATACATTTGATGTCTGCTAAAAAGCTTTGAACCCAACGTTCATCAATTCAGACAGGATCTGAGACACAAACAAGGTTTTTTCGTCATCTTACGTAGTAGGTTTGTAGTAAGTATATTTACTTGAGGATAGATCGTTTAAAACTGACAATGACAGGTCATGGCTTTCGGGTTTAAATAAACACTATATTCCTATAATGCTCTTTTCCGTACTGCCTGTCTTTTTCAATAACCTTTTACTACAGGTTTTTACGTGTATTACTTATAGCTTATATCTCACCACATTAACTGAGCACTCTTTCTAAGTAACTACTGTACTGTCGTAATTTCATTTCGTACACTTTCAACTCTACATTATCGAGATTAGCTTGCTTGGTTTCATTTCATGTAGCATGGCATTGGTTCCGGAAGTTATATTTAACCTGTTCATCTTTCTACATCTACCAACTCTATGTGGAATAGAAATGAATGACGTCACTAATACGACACATGTCAGCAAACTACTTGGGAAACCCATACTGTCAGAAAATAGGATACCAAACGTCCGATTTTTCATATAAGCGATTTACTACAGTACAAATTTTAAATTTTGCAAAAAGCATCTTCACTATAATGTCATAGCGTCAATCAATATAGAAATAATCTAAAATAAATATTCTTCATATCAGTGTATAGTAGATGTCTGATACTGTTGTATTTCGTTTTACATGATGACATTGTTTCAGTTGTTCCCTATAGCAGTAATACTACAAATTATATGAGGGATGCATCAGAAATTAAGCAGTAGCTAATGTTTTTATAACTTACAACTTTAAAACATTGTAAGTAATAATAAAAACAGAAAGTATATATTCAAAAAACAACACAAATATTGTAGCTGAGTATTGTACTAAACTATAGCCAATAGCTGAGTAAAAAGTAAATACAAAATGAAGCTGTTATTTTAAATCAAATAAGTAATTGAAAATATATAAGGTTATGGAAGGTTAATTAAAAAACACGATGTTGTTGATGCGTTTGTCTTTTTTGTGTGCGTGACTTGTTTTAGATTGCATGTGAGTGTAGACCACGTTTACTTATATACAGTATACCGCATGTGTGTGATGTACACAAAGATATATATAGAGAGAGATTGCCAACTTTTATTGTTGGCAATTATTGAGCGCTCCTTGTTTACAGAGGTTTTAATGATATTGCATAGAAGTGTTGTAATTACTGCGGGATAATATTATTAAGGCAAGATGATGAGCTTCTTTATTATCTTTGAGGAACAAATAAAGAATTTCATTGTAAATCAAAGGTTAATTGAAAATATGAAACTTAACAGCTTCTTCAAACTACATTTAAATTTTATGATCAAGTTGAATGCTACTATGAGCTGCAGTGAAGCATAATAAGTGAATTCTTTGTTTATTGGATGCAAACCAATGATAGTGCTGAGAGATTTAAATCTGCTATGCATAAAATAAAAGGATGACTAATAGAATCTATGTGTGTGTGTTTGCAAACTGAATATGTGACGAGTATTTGTTATTTATTACTAGATCCAGAAACATTAGCATTTTAAAATGGACTTTTGACTCAGCTAGAAATTGCTTTTTAGTCTTAGGATTTATTTTTCCGCCACCACCATGCACCATCATCGTCACAATTACTTTACATCCACATGTGTTTCTGGAGCTTCTTTGCATTGACGAAAACTCTTTACTGTAATAGAAGGTTTTTCCCCACCAGTTGGTGTTCAGATTGTTGAAATGACGTCAATGATAAAGCTAACCGAATCTTTCGTTCGTTTAGAAATTCATGTTGCATCAAGTGTGGAAGTTGTCGTAGGTGGATAAATATTACATCGACAGATTTATTTCGGTCTCCTTTCGTCACGATTTCGGTTTTCTATTTGAATCTATAGGCAAAGTTGATCCTGCAGATGATACAAATGATACTTGCAATTACACTTCTGTAAAAAATAATACATGTAGATAAATTGGCGTAGCTAAGTTCATATTTAAATAAATAGAGACCTATTTAGATTCTCTAATTAATTCCCTTGCTTTAAATTGCATTTATGCCCATACCGTTTCGTATCATGTATTGTATTTTTACTTTCTTTTACTTTCATAGGAACGGGCACCTTTGGCAAAGTCGTTCTTTCTAAAAATCGATACACCGGAGAATACAGCGCGTTGAAAATTTTGGCTCTACCCGATGTCATTCGTTTGAAGCAAGTTGATCATGTCAAAAATGAGAAGAACATTTTGAAGCAAGTTAAACATCCCTTCATTGTCAACATGTAAGTTCTGAAGATACTATCAACTAACAAAAATTATAACCACGTATTGAAAGCGCAATAATAATATTTATGTATAGACTTCATAGAGGAAGGGGAATAATCAAGTATACATCTTGTTTAGATGTATTTATTAGTCATTGGTTTCTGCAATAAGGCTTCTAAAAATGACAATAATAATATTTGTGCCTTAAAGTGTATTTTTGTGTTAGTTTCCTAATTCTACTACAGTCATTACGGCATGTAGGCGTTTAAAAATGTACCCAGTTTGTAAAATTATTTATCTCAGTAAATGCAAGTACCAGCTTAATGACTGTGGTACATGTTACACATACATAATCATGGACGTTTTAATGTTTTAATGCAAATATTATGTAATTGTCAACAACAACAACAATGGAAATAGTCAACATGGTCATTATAAACACTCACGCACACTCGTGTACTATTTAATGTAGGTAGTCTATATACGTATCAGTAAAACATTTTCAAATTAGGCAGTTCTGTTTTATCGATCGCAGTATTGGAAATTTTTATATAGCTACAGAATTTTGTCAAGAACCAAGAACGATATGTCTATTTCCTAGTCAATTTAGTATTAAAATTGAATTTACATACATGATTACTAATGAAATCCCGTTGGAGTACCTTGTATCATTATTATCGAATCGATTGAGTTTTATGTAAGGAACAAAGGAGTAAACTATTATTTGATAACGTCCGCATGATGTGTTATGATAATTTTATGTATGCAAGGAATTGTTATTATTACACTAGTCGTATATTATAGCGATTAGCCATTGAGTGAGTTTATGCGTAATATTAGTAGTACTAAATGTATGCTAGAGAATGAGTTATTTTGGTTGAAATCAGATAGACCAACTCGTTTTATGCGACTCATCACAGTCTCAAGTAGACTCGTAAAATCTACCAGAAACAATAAACCAAGAGTCTCTTTTATGGGCAACTTTTCTCATTTTATCTTAGGAAATGGCACGACAAGGACGAGTACAACATTTATATGCTGTTTGACTACGTGTGCGGAGGCGAGCTGTTTTCTTACCTCAGGAGTGCCGGACATTTCTCGTCTTCAACTAGTAAGTGAACTCATGCTATAACTAAAAAATATGCTACAAATACATCATCAACGATTTGCACAGAATGTACAGATACTTTTATTAGTACATAGTAAAGAAGTAGTAAAATAAAGGTAGGCAAGGCATACCTATGTAGGTACAAGGCATATGGTGTGTGCAAAAATATCTTGCACTTACCTACTACGCGTTATGTCTATATATTCACACTTCACTTGACTTTGACTCTTTAGAATATTATTGTTCATGATTGTTCCAAGTGATTGTTAGTGATGCTCGACATGAGTTCAGTTGATGAGCCTTTATTTATTCCATGCACTTGGTCACGCTGTCAAAACATTATTACCAAATTGCATGAGTATTGATTTTTTATTTGCGAAATGGTAATTTGCGAGTTTTTTCCACGCTATGCCATTGTCAATGTCAACAGTCATCTCTTAAGTATTTATAGGCCATAAATCATCCTTTAAATAATTGGGCATACCTAGATGTGTTTTATCCACTTAGCACTTCTAAGCTAATTGTTGGCGTTTTCTATTGCACCTCGTGTGCCACAACAATTTACAATGACAGCTTTGGTTTTGATGGCTCATATAATGATGACCAGAAGATGATCCCTGAGTCTTGACATACAATAAACAAGTGTAGAATATTTTATGCGTTTGTGAACAAACAATTATGACTTTGTTGCGTTTCTACATAGCATTCTACAGATACTAAATTATTATCGTGTTGCCGCAAGTGCTAACTTTATTTCCGTTATTTTCTTGTGTGTTAATAGGTTCGTTCTACGCTGCAGAGATTGTTAGTGCTTTGGAATACCTTCATGGAAGATGCATAGGTACGTACTTCCACATCACTTCCTTGAACACTTATGCTACTCGTAAATTCTCCTAATTAATTAAACAAGAATTTCATGGTCTTAGTAGTAATTCTCGCTATTTTCCTTTAAACAGTTTACCGGGATCTCAAACCAGAGAATTTGCTTTTGGACAGAGAAGGTCACCTAAAAATAACTGATTTTGGATTTGCTAAAATGCTTAAGGACAGGTTAGTATAATTATTGAC
>JAQFYB010001947.1:0-28073 GCA_034694085.1 Pogonognathellus longicornis
TGATTTTATCCAAGAAATAAAAGTTCACGATGCACTCATGTACGTGCCAGCTACCTACTTACTTGTACTTAACACAATCTTTGTTTTTGCGCTTTGTGTTGTAGTCTCCGATTGAGCATTCTACAAGTAGAAAAATGTAAGTACATGTCTAATTCGATGTGTGATGTATGTACAGTGGTAATGAATAGAAATGAAATTAACTTAAAGAGAATCTTTACTTCATGTTACAGTGTGCATAAGTTGTGATTGCTGAAAGCAAAGCGTGACGAAAACATTGTTATTGATCTTTTAGTACGTGAATATCTCGGAAACCAGATATTTTCGAACCGAAAAACAAGTTTTTTAAGCTTTTCCTGTTATTGTTAACCACGATAAAAAAATCCTACATTTATTTGCACTCTATAATTATATTAAATTGTAATTATAATAAACGCAGGCTCTTACAGAAATAATTCACCCTAACAATTCAATTATACATCAGACGCCAGAACTGTTGATGAGTAAATTAGTTACTTACTACACACAGTTAAGTTGAGCTACAATAGTTTTTTTGAGCTGCTGCTACATATTGTAGTTTGTACTGTCCAAATGAACATTTACACGTGTGTCTTACGGCCTCTTATGTAACCTATTTTCGCGATTGAAGTTTTAGCCTTACAATGCGGTTGTTGGTTGTATTGGAAGTATGATGCTCGAAAAACTCTTGACCTACCGAATCAATAGAAAGTGTCCTCGTCAATTGTTTATGATTTAGACCTAAAGGCATAGAAAATTGATACTGAAAAGTTATTAAATACCTAACTAAAGCAATGAGACATATAGCTGACGTCCTGCACGCTGTTACATTCATGTATTTATTATGTATTGTATTACATACCTGATTTAGCTTGTAACAATTTGTAAAGCACTCTATTATGAAGAATAGAATGCAATTGCTTTTATTTTTTCAATTACTTGTGGAAAACGATGTATTATCTAATTGTCCATAAATAATACATACAATACACCTGTGCATATAATATATCTGATTAATAATTGCTAAGAGTAGTAGGTATAGATACATTCATTTAAGTATTTCATTGCGTTGAAATTGCTTTATAGGTAATAAGAGTAATAACTAATAAGAAACTCTTTAGAATAATAAGTGTAGTACACAATAACTGCATTCAAAGTAAAGAACGAATATAGAACAGCAAAGTAGTCATTACATAAAATTAATTGGAATCAGAGAAGTTATTTCAGTTCTAGACTTGTTAGACCCCATAGGGTACTCGGCAATTTATTGGCAAAGAGATTATTAAGTTGATTTTATGAGTTTACACCATGACGCCCCTTTGCTAATGCTTGTTTCATAGATACAACGCAAGAGCGATAATTGCCTCGCTGTGACTTTCAAATCAGTTCTGAATAAAATGATAACCATCTGTAAAACAATATTAGCATTGAGCGTGTGAACCACCAACTTAATGTCGGAATCGCAGCTTTATTATTTCCATCTACAATATGAATGAAACTTTTTTACTGCAAAAGATTGTAGTGTAGATTGAAAAAGCGATAAAACGTTGACTTATGTGTTTCCACCATTTCTTTATTTATAACTATAGTAGAATAGTACTAAGTAGATTATACTTTCTGTTCTTCTCTGGTCGATGCTGTGATTCCCAACATTATTCAAATGTTGACCTCTGCAATTCTTCACTCATTGGTTGTACAGCTAAGAATTCTACTTACATCGGAATTCTATGTTATATGTCAATATGAAAATGATGTATGAAATTTTGAGCATTTTCTTTGGATTTATTCTGATTTACAAGAAAAAAATTATTTTTCGACCCACAACAATTAATTAATAAATATTTTCAAACTATTAATTATATTTAGGTAAATGTATTTCATGTCACCTACATATATTGCTTGCATTTCCACTAGTCCACAGGTAAAAACTGACATTTTTCCCCATACAATTATACTCACCAACCCTTATTGTTAAACACCTATAGCTGTGTAGACCACCAAGAAGAAAATAATTTATTCTTAGCTAAAGTCATAAGCTATGCTACACAAGTATAGTGCGTGTAAACAAGGGCAGTGTTATAGTTCTAACAATAAGTGTGATGTGTGTTATTCTCGTATGTATATTTGTATGTATGTGCACTATCGTATCATTCATGTGTGTACAATACCATTTTACAACACATGTGAATTATTTGAGATAAGTTCTACTTTGTCAACTGAATTAGTAAAACACACTTGTGTGTCTTCATATTATAAGATTCAAATGATATTCTTGTAGGTAAATAAATACTACGGATAGATATGAATTTGCAGGAATTATGAAAATCACGATGTTCAAATATACAATTTTGTAAGATAAAGTTTTTAGGTTAAAGATTAGGGAAGGAATAAAATCTCTTGTATAGTTAATATCTGCGATTACATTCATTATTGTGATACACAAGGTGCTTCTGTAATACACGCGCAAAATTGTCAGCAAAAACAAAACTTGCTGATTTGATAACTATACTTTCAGTTGTTGAAGCTGATACTCCCATACAGATAGCTTAGTATTCCGATGTTTTGATGGAGAGATGGAGACTTGAACAACATGCATTGTAGCATTGTAGAAATTTTTTATAGCAGTTGAAATCATTTACTTGTTTGGTAATATAAATAGGAAAAATGTGTGTAAATAAGCTTTTGTTACGTGAGCTCAAATTATATAAGTAGCAATATAATTACAGGATTCTATGAGCAAAAAACGTGTAATACTGAATATAGACTTTTTATGTGAGAAAGGTAAAAGCATACAAGAAGAGTGTTCAGATGAAATGGTGAATTGCAGGCAGCGACTACTGAACTGACATTTGGCAAACTACGTAGTAAATATATAGTAGTCTTGAAATTGGCAGAAATTATGGCGCAGTTTTACCTCTATTTACTTGGTTCTGTGTACTAACGTCTTTTCCTCACTAATGCTTCTTTAATGAGATAAAAATAAACATGACGTGATGGGATCATCATTACAGCAGCTCAAAGTATGTTAGTAGTTAGCAGGTTTTGTTTGCACTACATTCATTCAAACAGATAGTATAAGTCTCAAGAGAGTTTTGTAAGAATGATACAAATTTAGAATTCTGGTGAGGGTCATTCCATCTGATAACCTTTAATGATCTCCCTGGTGTGGCTCACTTTGGCTAATTCTCTAGAGCATAAATTTACATGAATCAGCTTTTATTTTCTTAGTTAGTCAAACTTTTTGCCATATTATTGTGTAGTAAGTGCTTGTAACGATCATACTTAGTAGTTGTTTCACCTATAAATACTGTACATCACACACTATTAGGTGAGTATCAGTGGATTCGGAATTAATACCGTGTAGAAACAAAAAACACAAGTGTATCGAAAAAAAGTTCGCATGCATCTTGTAAAAAATTATTAGTACTAAAGGTCTAAGTATTTCCTGTCGTTATTTTTGTTTTTACACTACGCAGCTTTGATTATGAAGAAAACGGAAAGCTTCAACCAAATACTTATTGTTGTGGCTTTTATTCTCCAACTCTGCTCCTGTGATGGTTCTTTGGATGAAGGAAGCATAAACTTCAGAAGGGAATCAGCTTTGTTGAAAAATCATCGTCCCTTACTTCGACATGCAGAATCAATAGATATTTCCAAGTAGGCAACTTTTTTTATTGGCTTTTGCATAATTTGTGCATACTATGCATTCTAGGTTAATTACATGAGACAAGTTATTTTGGGTTTAAAGGTCAGTAAGTGAACATGAAAAATCTATTCTTAGAAATCAAACATGAAATTCACGAATTTAATTGGTTAATTGTATTACATTCTCATATCAAATAAAATCAAATCACATTAGTATGTAAACCTATTGTGTTTCACAGTGCCAATGTCAACATCAATCACATTATTGATTATCTGCATACTCTCAGAAGAAGTCATGACCAAATGCTTATAAAGGTAAGTATTGAATTGTCAATAATAATATGCTTTTCATTGTTTTTACAAAGAGCTACTTGCAACTGAAACTGCTGTAGAAGCAGATGTGTTGTCGAAAAATGATGCGCTTACCATTAGAGCTTTGACTTTAGTTAGGCGAGATAGTTTAATTAGAATTTGGTTATTACAAATAGGAACTTGTATAACCACTAGATTGCCGAGTTGACACATAAACTCGAAGCCAGAGACGCACAAGATGACAAAACCCGAGAAAGGTTTACGAAACAGCTCTCATCGTTTGAAGATAAGGTGTCATTATTATACCTTTGATTTCATATTCAAGATTCACACAGTATTTTGTAACCTAAACATGGAAAACAAAAACAAAAATGGTTTCCTATTAATATTCAGATATCTCTGTTGGAACATGCTATGCCTTTGAAAGATATCCATCAGAACACCATGCCCATGGATATGGATAATCCTGTGGTTCCTAAAGCCAGACAATTGGACGGATTTATTCACCTGGAAGAAGAGGAAGACAAATTTGTACCAGTTAATAAGCTTGTGGAAGAATCTAGAAGATCCATTCAAATTTTCAATTCCACTTTAGAAAACATCAAGGAAAATGTGAGATTACCATTACCACACTGCGAACTATATGTGAATTAAAACTTCTACTGTCTGCTTGTAACCTTTAATTAACAAAGATGCCTCTATGTCATAACTGATTAACAAAAGTGCGAGAATTTCTAGTTAAATCCATATTGTTGTAAAATGTAAACATACTTGGGGATACTTAATACTTGACTTGGTCCTAAATTCCAATAACAAAAGGCACTTAGGTATTTTGCGATTTAATTTTTATATAAATATACGATAAACTCGTTTCTTACAGATAAGCAGCATGGAAAATCAGTTTATTAAGTTCAATGAGACACACACAAATGAAATACAAACAGTGGTGAATATGGAGTCTCAGGTATGTCTATAAACAACTATAGGTACTTGTATAAAAATTCTTTCTCAAACGCACGTGCTACATTATACATACAGATATTATTATTATACTTTATATTTTATTGTGTTTCCAGATAGAGAATAAACTTGAGTCAAGTTGCAAAGATGTAGAGTGGTTAAAAATGAAGCATCAAGAACTAAATTTTACTGTACACGCGTTACTAAATCACATCTCTGCTGTGGTCAGTCCACTCCATGAGGAAACTTCAAAAGTTGAAACCAAAGTTAATCACATCTCGACTTTGGTCAGTCAACTCCATGAGGAAAATTCGAAAGTTGAAACCAAAGTGGGTCAAGCCTTGGACGTCCAGAAATTGGCCACTGTAGAATTGAGAAGGCAAATTACTGGATTTAAATCATCAATGAAACGGCAGGTTGATGTGTTTCCATAATAATATGCTTACTTATTCATGAAAATAATGGTTCATTAAAATTATGATCTCATCAATAGCATCAAATGCACGTTACATAACAATAAGGGCCGCTATCACAGAGGGAAGTAATTTACCCTTATGTAAATCAAATGTTTATAAATTGCAGATACAAAACATTTCTGCCATTGTTGGTAACTGGCAGAAAGAAGACAATGCGGCAATTACATCTCTAGCTACCGAAGTGTACCTTCTCCAGGATCAAGTTGAGTACTGTTTATTAAGTAGCGGTTTGCTACTTTATAAGAATGTGTTTGAGTGTGTCTGTGTATGTATGTCTGTAAATAACATTCAATTCTTATGAAATATCAAAGTTTTACAGTACGCACACGTTGTATAGTAATTCCTACGTATACAATGCAACAAGGAAAAATTTCAACATTTAAGTAGCGTTAGCTACTTACTAGAAATGATCTATCTGTCTATCTGTTCGTCTGTGCACTTTTACCAAAATGGACTATAGCTGACGTTACTTGGTTATATCCATTTAATAAGGTTTATTTAAGGTGACTTTAACACATTTAGGGATTATTTTTGATGTAACAATGTCGAGCCACTTTTTATACATACACATTACGTCAAAGCCCGATAGAGCCCATTTCTGCTTGATACTTCAAATGACCCATCACATCAAAACGTTGTTGAAACTAGTTGAAACCATCTCTGAATCGGCGGAGAGGATAGATAGAGGATCAATATCCACACGCACTCACACACACACAAAATGTTACCATGAAGTAGCTCACGGTACTTAATAAATACAATACAAATAAATCATTTGGTACCCTCTGTGGTATTCAAGCCCGATCAAGAGCTATAATACTTTCATGATTTTATTTATAAGTATTGTTCAGCTATACTCTTTGTTCTGTATTCAACTGTTACAAATATCTGTAGTCTCACTCAGTTTTGACTGTTAAAATTATTATTATCCTAATTATGAGTTTCTTCTGTTTTAATAGGTAAGGCAATGCAACAATTGTAGTAATGGTCTCAGTGGCCAGAGTGACCAACCAATGGATGTTCAAACCAAAAGTTTAATATCAACACCAATGGTAAACCTGGCCATCAATGAGGAATATGAAGATGATCTTGAGACTATTAAACAAGAAATCAAATTCAATCGACAACAGGTAAGTTTAGTATAAAACTTTTAATACCATTTTTATTCTGAATCGCAGATGAACACAAATCGTTAAAGTCATTTGTGAATATTTAGATACACAATATCTCTTCACAGCTTAATAAAGTCAACGTATCCCAGCTCTTAATTTTAAGAACTATGGATGACGAAACTCTAACGGTGAGATATTATCATAACATGTACTTATGGTCTACTCTATTCTAATCTAAGCACACCTTTGCTTGTCAATATTAGAAGTAGAATTATGCTTTTTCTCAAGAAATGTATATTCGTTATCAAAATGAAAACTTATATAATAAAGTTGCTCCATGTTTTATTGTACCTAGAAGAAGATCAGACCTAAGGATTGTTCGGAAATACGATTATTTCGAAATGGTTCAACAAGCGGTGTATACACAATTTACCCTGGACGGAACGATCAAAGGGCTTTGGATGTTTGTTAAAAAAATAAACATTTGAATTTAGTATACATACATTTATGTATAAGAAAAATCATGCAAACTAAACAAAGATGTGTAACCATTCCTTGTAGGTAATTTGTGATTTAGAAACTGATGGAGGAGGGTGGACTGTCATACAACGGAGAGGTGTATCATTAAAACAAAATGAAGTCAGAGAGGACTTTTTCCGGGATTGGAGTGACTATGAGAAAGGATTTGGATCAATTGATAAAGACTATTGGATAGGTAATCAATCACCAAAACCAAACATATCTGTAATATAAAAAACAAGACAATAGTATAAAAATACAAATGTTTACACACATTATAATAATTAAACAAATAATGACTCAAAGGATTGAAAAATCTTGCTGCCTTATGCCAACTCGGAACACGAGAGCTGAGAATAGAATTAAGTGACTGGAATGGCGAAAAGAGATATGCAAATTATAAGATTTTCCGTATATCCGATTGGGCAGATCTATATAGACTACATGTTGCAGGCTACAGTGGAAATGCCGGTAAATACACAAAATACTTTGTAATTACATATATAATTTGATTTCAATGAATATCACTGGTAGTACATACAAAATACAAACAGTACGAGCAGCCATGTATCAAAAATACAAAACCATTCCAAAAAATAATATTATTCTCTGCTTTCATTTCAAGGTGATTCTTTAACCCGACACAATGGAATGGCTTTTAGTACTTGGGACAGAGACAATGATATCGACATTAGACGCAACTGTGCCCATTCATGGAGAGGTACAGTACAAACGGTTTAACTTTAACATAATTTTTACTCTCACTCGATAAGAATTATTAAATCTAATCATCTCAATTCACTTTATTAAATTGATTTCTGGAATAATGTGTAGGGGCCTGGTGGTATTATAACTGTTACGAGGTAATTTTATCACTGTATATAAGTACTCGCATAATTAATGAGTAAAAATGCAAAAAATTGTAAATCATCATTAATAATTTGAACTTATTTCTACAATTTTTTAAAGTCGAATTTGAACGGGCAGTATGCAAAGGCAGGAACAAACGGAACGCATGAATTCGGAACTGGAATTATTTGGTACCACTGGACAGACAACTACTATTCTTTAAAAACGGTAGAAATGAAAATTCGGAATCTGTACATGCTGAATTAACAAAAAACGTTTTGTTTTTATTTAATCGAACTTGTTTGGCTTTGTCTTCATCTTCAGCGTTATGTTTATGCTACTACTACAATAATAATATAATAAATCACTTTCTCGTTTCACAACAGTATAATATACATAAAATAGACATGTGCTAAGCACCTAATGTAAGTAAAGTAGTTTTATAAAATCAAACACAGGATTCTGGTTGCGTATAATATTGTTACACATAGCTACACATAAAGAGATGATATATACTATATATTATTGTTATCTTAATAAATAGAATGTACCTATCTGTATATTGTAATTAAAAATTTAAAACATGAATATTTGGGCACTTGTGAATATTTTTCATGAGCATTTCATGTCATGAACTCGTGAACGCATATCAGGTCATGCAACAGGTACGTGTCATTAAATAATGTGTGGTTAGTAGAAATAAGAAATTCAACTGGAAGTGGTTCTTCATAAACCACTATCACTGTCAGATCCTTCTAGTACTGGTGGAGATGCAGGACGAGTTAACATTAAAGCAGATGCATTTTCTAAAAGTTCGTTCGCTTGTACCAGGGCTTTCGGATTTTTTGACAGCTCTGAAAATTTCACAAATTCAATTAAAATTCAATTGTTAATATATTTAGGCATACCTTTTCACTTGTTTTTAGACTATTGAATTAATACAATGTTGATATATTCAAGAATGGTTTTACCTTTTCTAAATCTTCTGTATTGTTTAACCCATTCTTTTAGTTTACTTTCATTATAACTTAATTGCGGATAATTATCTCTAAGCGTAAGTTTTTCATTTAACATAGAGTGAAGGGAGGACAGTTGGGCTTGCGTATCAAGGTGAATTTTTGACAATTGGTTTGTCAATGTTTTTAATTGATCTTGGCAATTTTTGGCACATTGAGCGGGTGTTTCTACTGAGTGTATTGCTGGCTTTAATATCGGTGTACAGTAACATCCTTCAGAGATTCCCATTGGACCCTAAACAAACATTTGCGAAAACATTAACAATCTGTAGTGCAATTTTTTAATTTGCCATTAAGCGTATAGCAATTAGTGTAATGATAATGAAGATGATGATGATGGCTTAATGATTGTTTACCTTGTGGATGTTTCCAGCAAGATCTAAATAATACAATTCTCCACTTGTTAGTGGCTCTTTAGGTAAAGAGTCAATATTTGGAGGGGGAAAGGCACTGGGGTTAGGATGGTAATGACAACCGTAAGGTGACCAATTTGGCGTGGCTTCATTATTGTTACTTGATCTAGACTGACTTGGACTCTCTTTCGATTTCGAGCTAGACTGTTTAGAATTAGAACCAGAACCTCTCGTTTTCCTCCCACTTGCACCGCTTCCATTCTCATCTTTCGAACTTGCTCTTTTCCCTTCCCCGTCTTTACTTTTGTCTTTGGAATTTCGTGATTTACTTTTACTTCTTTCTCCATTAACATCTTTTGCCGTTACTCCTTCTCCGGGTTTGTACTTGGATTTCGACGCTCTCATTTCATCTCTCTGGATAGGTGTCAGAATTTGAGGGGGATTTTGAAGAACTTGGGTCACTTCATCGAAGCCCTTACGAATACTTATGTCAACAGCCGTTTCTCGTTGGTGATTTTTGATATTTTGTCGGCAGGCAGCAGAAAGGAGAATTTTTGTAAGTTTTTTCCTACCCATTGCTGAAAAAAAAGATTTATTTATGTTAAGTACCTAGTTTGGGTTTTATCAGCACAGCAATCTCATGAAGTTAATGTACACTGTTCTAATATCAATCATTCTTAAAAAATGGGGAATTAATGTTATACCTGCACTGATGTGTAAAGAAGTGTCTCCATTCTGTAAGTTAACCAAACAAAACAAACTCTTAGTTTATTTACTTACTAGTATTAGTTTACTCATGCCATAAGTTTTTATGGCTTCATCAACCACAAATAACGCTACCCAGGTTCACACCCATTCATGTGACATTCTTTAATAGTGTTGTCCCCTTTTTTGTATTCTTATTTACTTGAACCTTGCAGTGCCCTGAGCCAAAAGATACATTTCCACAAAGCCAAATACGCACAATAATGACCCAAGCGTAAAAAAATCACTAGTTTTGTCATGTAAGCCAAAGGGCTACGATTACAACGATTGCCATGTTAAATTGTTATTGCCACGAATGCATTTTATTACGTCAATTTCTCCTGATAAAATACATTACGCAGCTATAATATAGGCATGGTACTATGTAAATTAAACCCAGAGACAGTGAAAGTTGATCCTAGTCTTGCCGAACATAATATTATTATCAACAAAAACAGTGAAAACTAAAGTACATGCATAAAAATGAGGCGAGGAGACCATAAACGTCATGTCTCTCGGCAAAATACTACAACATTTTCATATACAATGCATTCAGCTCAAGGACAAAAGAGAGGCTTGCCTTGTTTAAACTGTATCCAATACCTTAAACACTATCACAAACAAGATCATCCACTGAATATAAATACTTACAGCCAAATTAGAAGAAAGTGTAACCTCTTTCTTTTCTATACCTACTTGTAAATGTTTCTATCAACCTACCAACGATTAGATAACTCTACACTGACTCATTTAAATGAAAACCACATACATTGGACTGCTGGACACTTCTATAGTCAATTAGCATATTATTGTTGTGGACAATAAGAAGGTACATAGGGCCAGTGCAATAATGGTGTAAAAAAATAAACGGGTAATACTAATCGTAAACCTACGTAGGTATAATGTATACTTGTATTGTTCTAGCAGTGTGTTGCCTACACACGAGTCTACCTATTCGATTACGTCAGCTTTATGCTAATTTGAAAGAGAATCATTTTACTAAGAATTTAAGAATCTTTGTGTCTACCTTATTTTGAACATCACCAGCAGCTCTTGCACTCAGAAGGATTCTCGCCACTCCAGCATGACCATATCGAACCTTAAAATACAAATTCAGATTTAGGTTTGATGAAATGCTGCAAACTTCGTGTTTAATTTGTGCACAAGCAAACATTTAGTTACTTACAGCAGTATGTAGAGGAGTATCGCCGTAAGTATTGACTAAATTGGGATCAGCACCGGCAAGCAAGAGTTCTCTCGTCGACTGATTATGGCCCGCTTGACAGGCAAGATGTAAAGGTGTGAAGCCTCCATTGTTCTGTCTGTTTATCGTGTCCTTATCACTAAGAATTTTGACGAGCCGCGAGTACCCTCTCCAGGAGGCTTCGTGAAGACATGTGTTGGCGTGCTGCAAAAGAAATAAAATGACATTTTACTGCAAAATTATCCCGTATTTACATTTCATTTAAAATTCCATCACTTATTTGCATTTACATTCTTTACATTCATATGAACCTAAATAAAATATCTATCACACGAACACCTAAGCGTAAGAGGCGTCCCTAAATATTTCAAACACTATCATTCTACTTGATAGTATAATATTTAACTAGCTATTTCATTGTTAGTTTATAATCAAAAGCTTTGGTGTATGCTGTGAGTTATTGTGTGTTTGTGTAAAAGACTGCAAACTGAAGGTAAGAGATTGTGCAGATTTGTTGGTTTTAATCTTAGGTTCACAAACAATTGCATTTGTGTGGAGAGTAAATATTTTATTACGGCGAGCTGCATAAAAAATGCCGATAGGGACGAAAGGAATTTCTGTAGCTGTCATCATACAACACCAGAATTTTATCGACAGAGCTTCAGCATGAGGTCGTAAAGATGAAAGGCAAGTTAATTTAACAGCGGATACACAATGCGTAATGGCTTTAGTGACAATGGGAGAAATTCCCGAAAACCCCATTAAGAATATGTAAACAAAGGCAATTAGTTAGCTGTCAGATTAAGACAGTAAAATAGTGCATGCGACATAGCTATTGTAAACAACTTGATTCTGAACTCTTAAAAGGTTCATTTCAACTCGAATCATAACATTCTGCATAATATTCAATTTAGTTAAAACGTTGTCGTTGAACTTATCATGAATCTGAAAGTTTTTTGTGGATTTGTAAACAACTCTACGATACACTTTACACTTTGCACACAATATCTCTACATGTCTACATTCTGCATACATAAGAGAGAGGAGCCATCGTGTAGTTTTCTGAATATACTTAAGAAGTTACAATGAGAAATTAAAACGAGTCTAGCTGGGTGACGGGTGGATTTTAATGTAGCTAGTTGAATGAAAGGCTTTCCTGGACTTGATTTCTGACAGATAGTTGTACGATAAGGTATCTGGTGGGATATCTTTCCAAGCAAATTCACTAGTGACAGTCCAAGTAGAGTGGACAGGAGAACATACGACAACATTTACTAGACTCGAGACAGCATTAGAAACAGACTTGGATTTATTGCACTTAAATGAACATGCCTGTTCAATGTTTCCCAACATTTTAATGCCCACTCTTTATAATCCTTCTTTACTCAACCACATGTAATAAGAGCATTGTGCAATCATAATGCACTACCCTTTGTAGGTACCTGTAAACTTCAGACTTTACCTAGTACCTACACTGCTGCAGAACTGGACAATAAAAGCAAATAAATGACTAAATCTGCTAAAGTACCTTTTAACCATGATGCTTTGAATTTTTCAGCAGTATTACACCATACCTATGTATGTCTTACTATTATATTGTCGTAGCTTTTGTACATACATCTACTTATAAAAACGGAGTCTTGTTCCTGTCTTATGTCTACTGCCTTGTCAATTTGTCAGCAATAAATTACGAAACGTAACACCTGGCTGCACGAACATTCCATTCTTTTCACTCTGTAACACTAGTGAACATGGGTTTCGTCTATATTTATTGAATACTTAAGATCCAATGAGACGCATCTATTTATCTCACACCTCAATCTAAAGTTAAAATACTTGCTCTTCGTACAAGTCTGCACTTAACTCATGGCGCTTTGATAAGATAACATTTTATACGAAATCTCATGCTTGCGAAATACCTAAACAATTATGCGTATACTTTTTATACAGGTCTTATACTATTATCTTAGCTAAAAATGTATTAAATTACATACCTACACAGGTATACCTACAATAGCTAGGTAGTGTGTTAAGAGTAAGGTTTGCATATAAGCATGAATTGTTGTCCACGTCGGAAAATGAACAGAAAAGCATCAGTGAATTCTTGTTTGAAAGACAATAAAAAGCCTACAGATGAAAAATGAACCAAAGAAAAACAAATCGCTAAAGGTTACTATGTTAAGTGATGTAATTCATTGCAATGTATGCTTATCACTTTTGGATAAAGGAGGGATAGCCAAATATTATGTGGGCACACTGCACATACTGACATATGAGAGTGCAAAGCAGTAAGTTAATATAATATCATATTATTATAACACACACACACATAACATACTACGTAGTAAGTATTGAATTTGGAATGAGGATAGCCATAAAATTGAAAAGCATAAAAATGTGTCTGAAACAGAGTAGTGGTGATACACAAGTACTACGCAGAAAAGACGGGACAGACGAGCCAGTATAAAAGCAACGAGACGGACCATGACATGAGCAACAGATGAAAGCATTCGCTCTTGTAATAAATGACTTTGAGAAATTGCATTTCATTAGATTTTTACCTACGGGGCAGGTCGCCGTACATTACTCAGCTCATCTCAAAAGATTATTCGCAGAGTACAGCCCAACTATTTGCGAGTCCAGAATCCAGAAGTAGAAGAAGACTCAGAAGACTCTTCTTAGAAGAGTCAGCATGCAAATGCAAAAAATGCAAATGTGTAATGTAAGGATGAGGGTAAAATAGAAGGTGCTTTTGTTATTTATTCTGCTGAGCTGCATTAGATTTTCAGTATGAGATGACTGTGTGAATTATTATTACTTATTTAGCATTTCAGTTTATTACTTGTGATGTGATGGCTAAATAAGTTACTACCACCACTTTATTTGACAGCCCCAAAGGATTCTTAGTTGTTCAGCCCATCCTCAACATACATTTTGGCTATTTGTCTGTCCAACACTACTGTGTGTGGTTATGAAGTACACAGAGGCTAAAGGTGTACTGATTACGCCTGTGTTACTTATAGCTAATATGAAATAATGTGTACACATGAGAAGATGCTTTAATACTCTTTCTGCAAAAATCAGCATTGCAATTTCTTAGCTATAGCTTGCTTAGTGTTCTTTATTAGAAAAAGACTGTCTGAGCCAAAGTTAGTTAATATGTAAGGAAGCATCCGCATGAAACGCAGAGAGGAACAAAACATAATTCTCACATTCACATGTTTCCTCCCTAAATGTAGTTAAATATTCGTAGTAGTTGTTGTTAGCTGCTAAAGCTAAATGGTAACTTACCGAAGAATCCTGTTTTTCTGGTTTGGCTCCATTTTCCAGCAAAATTTTGACGATATTCAGGTGTCCTGCGGCAGACGCTAGTTGTAGGCAACTGCAGCCAGACTAATTTCATTGATACAAACCAAAATAAACATATAATTAATTTAACCATGCGTTTCATATCTTCAATCAAATAAAAATGCAATTAATATTAGTAACTACACCTATATTCTCCTACTCATATATCAACAATCAACTGAATGATACACTTTACTAATTTCGTAGTGTTATTACATCCTTACAAATCTACTTAGATAATTCGCACTACACCATCATTTGTATTATGAACTCAGATAACCCTCACAAAACATTACATACTCTATATTCAATTACACAGATTGAACAGTTCCCATCCCTCCTTGTAGGTACATAGAGAAGGGATAAGTACTACTATCGAAATTCCTTTAACAATGACAATGGCTCTATTATTTCATTATTATTTTCATTCCATTCAATTTTGTAGACTCTTGTTGTATCAGGGCGAGTATGTTATTCCTTCAGTTCACAGCTCGAAATCATGGTAATACAATTGGCATTCCATGTGTATTCAAAATACAAAGGCACAATCACAATCACAGCAGCATCACTGTGTGCATTATTATTTAAACACTACATGTAGTTGAGACTCAATGCAAACCACTATAATAAACTCATAACAACAAGTTTGCTATCACATTATTTTGTTGAATTCACTTTGTGTACAATCACTTTGATCATTTTTGTATTTCCTCCGATGTCCCATTGTTTACGCAGATAAAAGTCAATCCGAGCCGATACGAGGCAATCGCTGCATGTGGAATCTCCAACGTAGCGTAATGGATATTAATTGTGTGATAGAATTCAACCTCATTTCATTAGAAGATTCCATTTATCATGATGCGGGTCGGGGTCGGGTATGGGTGTATGTATATTCACTTCATGTGCACGTTTACACAGTAACCAGCATATTATTTGTATTGTAGAGTAATATTAGGTATACTGCAACGTTCAGTCTACATACAGAAGCTGATTGTGCAGATACTCCTTGTATATTCACACGTGTAGACAAATTTATGTTTCATACATGGATTATTATTATTATTACTTCATTCAAATTGGTAGATCTGAGATTAGGGAACGGAACAACTCAACTGGATACAAACAGTAAAGCACAAGACGAGACCACCATATTGTAACACACGTACACGCACCGCTTTAGTTGTCATTGCAATGCTATGCTTGGAATGTAATGTATACACAGTGTAGTTGTATGTAGTAGTGGTACTTGTTATTATTAGGATATAAATGATTTTTCTTAGATATTTCAACATGTTAATGTATGGTATTTTTATAATAAGCACCCGAGCACAGAAAACACAGGAAGTAGTGCAACGAACGTTTCGCACGGTATGATTTACTTTCGTAATAGCATTAAACAGTCATGGCACTTTAGCTGAGACTTGAAAAATAAGATTTTTCACCTGTAACGTGGTTTGCAATGAAATCTCACGCGAAAAAATTAATACATACATCACACAACAACAACTTTCCACACAAACACTCTTTATGTCATCATCATTCCATTTTCCACTAATGACAAGTACTGAGTATTTATAATGTAACCTCCTAATTAATTGTCAAAGGAAATCACCTGACGATGACATAGTTAAGGTCATTAAATACCTTGTAATAAAATAATTAAATCCATCATGGAGGCAATAATACTTCGCTATAGGCTGTACTCTCCATTCCTCAATAATTGCAGACACTGTACCTCACATTTTAAGTACCATACTAGCTATACTGATTGTAGATATTATTCTATAGCTTTAATATACCATAACTACCAGAATACAAACGTTATTGACTATACGATTAACTGAGATACAGCTAGTAGAGGTACTTCAACTAATTGCTAATACAACAGTCATTTGCAATTTTAAACAGCCTTGGTAAAACATCTACTCTACACAAGAGCGTATGCAAACAATAAAGCTTTAATTTCTTAAGAATGCTCTGTTTATGGATATTTTTCTTATATCCCATCGTATAGCAAAATGAAACCAGTCTTCCATAAAACTTTGCAATACATAACACTTTCAAGGCAATTATCACGAAACATTATTAAAAATAAACAAAAATGTGGACAAAAAAATCAACTTACAAAATCCGTTTCGTCAATATCCGATTTCCCACTTGGTGTTGATAATAAACTGAGAACTGCCTCTTCGTCTCCAACCAGACAAGACGTGTGCAAGGGAGGTCGCACCTTATTAATAGTCAGATGATTTTCGATTAATAAATTATGCATGTTAATTAGAAAGGTTGTTTTGTTTCTGATGGACAGAAGGATTGATGTCGTTGGCGAAGATTGTGTACTGATAGAAGAATCTTCTCTATCAAATTTGAATACTAAATGTAAACAGCCTTTCTGTCTTTATAAATCACACAGACGTGTACATGAAAGGTGTATGTAACAACCGAGTTCAACAGGTACTTTTTCATAAACCGAGTATTATTACAACATTACCAGCACAATTCTCGTTGAGAATATTTTAACATGCACATTGCAATGCATTTACAATTCTAGAGATGCATATCACACTCAGAATGAGTTAAGACAGGAGATAGACAGCTATGAATAAATTCCTTGTATCAATATTTTTTGTCTTATGTTGTTTTGTATGTAGTTTCTTATCATTTGCGTAAACCGTATGTATGCGTTTTAAATGATGTTTCAGTACAAATATAAACACATGTGGGTGTGTGTGAGTTGTGATGCTTTCAGCAATCGTAATAATAATTGTAAATGTATTCGCGTGTGAAAAGTGATCCCTGCTTGAAGAGAAACGCTAAGTCGGAGAGATGGTAAAGGAATGAATATTAATCTACAAGATATGTGCACTGGTTATAATGTAATAATACGTACGAACTAATACAGCATACTATTCTACATAATAATCGCCACTTTGACTTTGACTCTGCTCTTATATTAAGGATCACCCATTGAACTCTGATGGTGAAGTGAAATGAAGACGAGTTTAGAATTTCTGAATATGAATAAGTAAAAAGAAAAACTATTTCAAGTATCAGGACTGGTTGAATATTAATGCACATAAATGCAATGCACTGCAACAAAGAAAATCGTTTATATTACAAGTGTGTGTGTCTAACTACACATTACACAAACATGCATGTAAGTATAACAAGGTGAAATAACAATCATTCAGCAAATATTCTTCATTCCTCCCTATAAATTTATTGTATAATGCGCATTAGGTACTTTTCCTTGTGCAATGTATCTGTAGCATTCACATTATGGGAAGAAGAAAAAATACTCAGAACAGAATCCTACACACTGCATTAGTATTAGTATAGTAGTACATAGTTGTATAACTCTGCTATGTCATGTGTGTGTTAAACGAAACCTGGATTGCTTGCAGTGTTTCAGTCTGTCCATTGAACTGGCTAACAATTTAACCGATAGCATAAATTGATGATAGAAAAGAGGCACATATGTAATGTAATAATAACCAAAGTTAAAAGATAAATGCGAAATTGCCCTGGATATCGCTCTAAGGGATGAAGACAAGTAATTGTGCATTGGCAACGAAACGAATACTTGAGTGTCTACGAAAGGAGAGCAGATCGAAGTCCAGATGATTAGTTAGTTGGGCAGAGTTGTTTAGTTTAGTAATAAATACGCAAGGAGAGTAGAAAGATACCTGTTGATTCACTGAGTCCATGACTTTGAGATGTGATACGAAGTGATTCGATGAATATTCGGAGTACGAAGAACAAGGCAAGGTTGTGTTATGTTTGTGAGTGAACCTTTAGGTGTTGTTGATGTTGCTGTTGCGTTGCCTAGCCTAAAACTAAACGAGTAATAACTAATGAAGAACTAACTAAAGCAAAATTGCGAGGACGACGACAACGACAACTCCATTCCATATGTGGTTGACTTTATTGTGTTCAAACTTACAACTTGACTGAATCCACTTTAAGTTGTTTGTATTTGTGTATATTTTACATACTGTGTGTATGGGATGCACACTGGCACTGGCCTCACAGTCTGTCTCTGGGTACTGGTCAGGTAAATACAAAAGTTGTTCGTGGAGTAGTGTCGGAGTATCTGTAGTAAAGTAAAAGGGTGTTGTTACTCGTACAGTCGTCTACTTGCTCTCCTCGCATTATAAAAGACTAATAGAATATAATATTTAGTCGAATAGCTAAAAAACTTTCCTATTATATCCACATACCTATAATACAGTATCAAACCAACATTCGCTCTGTACACTTACAGGTTTATACTGCAGGAATAATTCTATACTTTAATGCTACTACCTGCTGGCTGTACTTACTTTAACTATAGCCACACAATACAACGACTTGAATAAGTATAACTTTATTGTATGTATGGATATAGTACCTAAGTGCATATAATATTAACGTATTAAATGCATTCTGATACACAGAATACAATGCATTACAGATATGTACATTTACAGCCAGTAAAACTAAACCATCTGTGTTGTAGTGGTATCTGTATAAAACATCTGCACATAATATGATAACTTGTCTGCAGGTACCATAGACATCATACATGTAACAGAGTAGAGTATGCTGCTGCTGGGAAGTTGAAACTACGTAGGCTTTTACCTCCAATTTTTTACTTGCCCTGTAATCAACATTAGTACCTACTTGCATGTACATACATTCTGTTTAGTATACAACAAGTACCAGGCAGAGTGTTTCTCAGATGGTGTAAATATTTCACGTTAAGGATGTGTTTGCAACTTTATCTGTATATCCTTGTATGTACTTTACTTACTACGTGTATATGTACTCTATGTCGTATAGGTGCAGGTACAGGTGTGTGTGATACAGTGTTTGTATGTAGGTAGGATGCATACAATACAATGCTGAGCAATACTGATTGTGGGTACTACCTGTATCATACAAACGTACCAACTAAGTACAGCTCCATTATTGTGTACATAGTTAAGGCAGGGCTTCTCAAAAATATTAACCGTTTGTTGTCTTAAAATCGGATTTAGTTATTGAGACTAGCTATTAAGTTTTCATTTCAATCGCCCAAAATTGTATAACATTAAATAAGTCAGGATAATACATAATAGTAGGTATAACACACAAATACAACCCATTCAAATAATGAAGATGTAGTACTGCACCTAGTACCTACCTAGTACCCACTACCTATCTACACCTATAGGTATAGTAAATCTGTACAAATTACAAAATTCAAACTACCGATTTAGAAATTGTTTATATATGAGTTTATTTTTACAAAATGTGTGTAATATTTAAGTTTTTAGGAAGTATACGGAAACAATTTCAAACTATTATATGGTAGCGTTTAATCATGTGCTAAATGGTATTGATTTATATTTACAATTTACATGATAGGATAGGTATGAAGGATTGGAGTAGAAAGGAGAAGTAAAGGATTATCACCCAAAATGCGAAAAGGTCTGATCTGTAATTCCGGACATGAAGTGGGAATGCAGACAAGCACTGAGGAGGTAACATGAGTAAAAAGTATAATTTTGTGGAGGTTGTGTGAGTTGTGTGAGTGTGGTGCATTTACACAGGTAGTATATAAAAATATACGTGCACAAAAGTACTACCTACCTTTCACTTTGTTGCCCTCAAGCCATCAACGAGGAGATTTATTTACCTACCACTGACTGCCAAGGTGTTCAACTCTTCAGTTCTCAAATCGAGCTGAATTCGAATCACATGCAACTCTGCACATACATGTTACTACACATATAACATCGTTGTAAGACATATGTATAGGATAGCGCAACACGTACACAATATAAGTTCAACAAGTAACTTAAGGCATAGATATAAAATATACATACATAGACATACATAGACATACACAATACACAAGTAAACGCTAAACGTGAGCGAACACTTTATACACACACACAGAGGTTTTACAGTATGTGGAATACAATGTATTGAATAGAGCATCATCTACTAAATCCTATTGTATTTTATGTGGGCAGTAGAATAGAGTGCCCCTTATTTGACGAACCCCTCCATTTCACATTGCATTGTATTCTGCATTATTAGAAACATAATATTATTACTACACTTGCAAAAGCACTTGAGTTCTGAGTACTACGGCATACTCGGCATACACGAACTATCGAATGCATGTACGATTTTTCTTGCTTTTTCTTATTAGTTGTCTTGTGTTCGTGCAACAGGCGTTTGGCGTTGCTTTTACTACAAGACCTCTTCTTTGCTACAGAAAGAGCGAGAGAAGATGTGTTGTCATCGTGTGAAGACTTGAAGTGGTCTTTTTCTTGAATTGTCTCATGCTACTCTTACTATACTGCTACTAGTCCAACCACCAGTTCTTTGAACTAATAGTTGATTATTTTAAATTAAAACATCTCATTCCCCACTTACAAAAAGTAAACAATACTTCCAATCTGACTTCAATCTGTTGAGAATTTACTGTTCAACTCCATACTGGACTCAATGCAACCAACACTAAATGTGAATGAGAAGGAATTAACCTGTTTCCTTGTTTTAATTTGAATTGCCTAAGTTTCACTTTAAAAAACAATAGAACGCTTTACAAACAAACGCTTTACACAGAAACTTCAATTATTCAAAAATTGAATACCCGTTAGACAAAATGAAATACAATTGGTGACTCTAGCAATCCATAATAGAGATTGGTCCGTCCGGCTACGGACGGACGAACGAACGAACGTTATATAAAGAGACTACCATGCATGGAATGGATGGTAATAGTGTCTAGTGTGTAGTGAATTCATGTAATGTATCATATACAAATACTTGCATTATTTTTTCATAAAATTGTCAGTTATGCAGAGCAAGCTCACCGTTGTTCTGTCGCGTCCTCTTCTACCAGCGTACGTACGCGGAAATCATAGCAAATATAAAAAGTGCTAATAGTTGAGACCGTGACTGATACTAAATGTCCCATAGCAGGCAAGCATTACAATCATTGCTCAAGTTAAGTATCATCTAGTATGGTAAGTATCTGTAGTACGCACAGGCACAGGGCAACAAAACCACAGCAATTAAAAAATTTCTTGCATCAAGTCTGCATGTTCTTTGCATATGGCAGCAGAAATTAGACAATCAAATATTACAGGTCACGTTGTCATACTACTAGCATTATTAAAGGAGCAAACCCTTGCTATTGTCTATTGTTTGAGATAAGCGTGGAAGAGAGAAAAGAAATGGAAATGTACCTTCTGTATATGTGCATCAGTCCTTAATAACACAGAAATAATGAAAATTACAATAACCATTAGTATTATGTTGTCAGTGTCAGTGCTAAATAGACATCTCATTCCAAGACCTCCAGGAGACAAAGCATTAGTTAAGGAAATAGACGGAACAACAACCAAAAAGAAATTATTGGCACATGAAACTTTTAAGAAAGTCTGTGTGTCTCAATGAGTGAGAAAATACAATGCTATAGCCTTAATGAAAATATGTTTGTAAAATGGTAGTACTTAAATGAGAAATTATAGGTGATTTGAGTGCGTGCGGTGTTGGTGGTTTGCTTGCTCTGTGTATTGAACATTGCATGAAATGTGATGATGACTGTATTCAATATTCCTAGCAAAAACATTCAAGTTTCCCTATCCAAGAAGATTACTTATTAATCCTCTACGATATACCTACAGATTCATCCTTTCTTGGCTTTGTATTATAACTACACATAGCGTACTAATGTATATATTACTTAGTTGGCACGTATATAATGAAATGCCAACAGTCAACAGTAGGCACCAACGATATCATTATTTGCAAGTGCTATAAGGGCAAATCAGGTTTACTTTGGTTTAGTTTTGGTATGGTTGCATTTATACAGAATTATACACAGTCACAGCCTCTTGGTTTAGTCACTCTTCTAATCTTAAAAAGGCATTGTGTATCTGCCATGTTGTCCCAAGAAGTATTTAAGTACACTATATACTTCTTTCGTACACACATCAAAACGGACGCACCGTACTGCCTGCTGAGCTATGTTCTCGGCTCCTGTGTTAATGAATGCATTTCGGTGGAAGTAGTGCAGAAAGATTATTAACAACATATTCCGCAACTTGGTTCGATAGCCAAAGCAAGAACATCATTGCATCAAGACCTGTATGAAAGCATGCTTTCAAACTTCATCATCATCGTCCTAAGATGTTCATTTCATGCCAAACTACTAACAATAAGCAAGACCAGCTAGGTCCGGCCGGCCAACTCTAAACTATCACAGTGTACCAGCACAATGCACAAGTACAACTACTGTGTCTTTACTTGTATTATATCCAATGTATTATAATCTTAATTATATATTACTAATACACTTCTCTTATACTTGTTTTAGTTACCTATATCACTCATTTTCAGTTGCATTTTAAGGACTAGTATGCGTCTTTCCTGCACACTGCGATCATCATGGTTGCTTCATACATTTTGCGAGTCAACGCAGCACAAAACGAAGGGTTGTTGTTTGTACAGCACAGTCTGTGTAGGATTATGTTGGGGCGAGTTGTGTATGAATCAAATGCTCCATTGATTTTCACTCCATGTCTCTTCATTTTCTCATACAATCTAGAAGAGAATTTTTATGTGGATGAAGTTTTAAAAAGTTTAAAAATTGTGGTAGGGCTCATAAAAAAGCGGATCAGAGTGTGATTTGATTAACTCAATTATTGCAATTCTTTACAATTTAAAATTAAACGGATATAACCAAGTAGTGTTAGCCCATTTTGGGGGAAAGTGTACAGACATACAGACAGACAGACAGATCATTTCTAATAGTAGCTGACGCTACTAAAAATGGAAATATGTATTTGAACTTTTTGAAATTACAATTATGTACTATATCAAAAAAATTGAAAACATATAATGTCTAATTTACATCGAGAAGGTTTTTCCTCGTCTTTAGAATATTAGATCCAATTTGGTGAATATGACACTATGAATAAACTGATTGATATCCTTAAACCCCATACTAGTCCTTAAGATTCTATCCATGCAACAATCTTTTATATGCGTATGAAACAGTCTCCTTGCATAGTCTGAAATACATTTTTATATTAGTTTGTTTAAAAACATGTCCACTAGCTTTGGTTTAAGTTTGTATTGTTATACACTTCATAGTGCATGGGTATTAGGTATATATTCAACATACATATAAGTAGTACATTAGATATTGCTTATTACAGTAGAATTGCTATTACCACTAGAAAACCTCAGAGACACATTGACACCACTGTGTTATGAAGATCCTCGTGTCCAATGAGAACCGACATAGGCGCCATGGTTGTTGACTGAGTATCTGTTTCATCGTCAATTTTCTATAACAAGAAATTGCACTGCATTATTATTTTATTATCTCTGAGAAAAGATAATAATATGTGCATTGGCTACATAAGTTCATGCGAGTTTTATACACAGACTTTCTCAGTATCAATTTGATTTGATAGGAAAATATCATGAAGGTATTATGACAGATGTATCACTATTTTATAAGTTCAATGTAGGTAAGGTATGCATGTAAGTATAACATAATCTAATGGAAAAGAATCACAGCAAAAAGTGCAGAATTCTTGTTCATTGCAATAATGTGTTAGTATAGTAGAAGTGTAGTGTCGTATTGTTTGTACTACTACTGTTGTGCTCCTGCTATTGTATGAGGTGTATTTAATATCATTTGATAGACTGTTCTTGTTTAGTAGGCTATGTGTATACGAAATTAGGAAAAAATTGAGAACACGTTTTTCTTATGATAAATAATGATCCAATCCACCAATCGAAGATTTGTGTGCACACGTACAAAGGGTTCAAGCACAGTACTTCAAATGCAAAGACTGTTTGTTCTGCCTTGCCACAGTAAACCTACAACAATGAATACTAGTTAACTTTAAGTAAATCTTTTCCAATTGATTTGATAGGGAGTTGCTGTTTCTTTCTTTACACGTTCTCATTAGTACAGTCCTTATTATTATTGTCTGTGGGTAGGATTGGATATTTTCTGCCTTAATCGACTTCTTATACATTGCGTTCACGTTTCTTGGCATGATGCAGTCGAGTGCAACAAAGAGTCGAATTAAGAAATGAAATGATTAAATTCTTGTATGCACACCAAATAGGAATAATAAGTTTTCTTTCTTCTTTAATAACAATATTTATTTGAATTGTATCGAAATCGACACCAATACAAGACAAGGTGTGATGCGATTCTTACAAAATTTGGTTAATGTAAAATCATGGTTCACCACTTCAACCACTATAGTGGGCTAATGCGTGTTACTATTATTGGTGTGCCAATTTTGTGGTTGATGCTTATTAGCTAAATACGAAGGAATGAAATGAAGTAGGCTAATTCTGAAAGCATCTGTCAAAATATAGAATTATTTCAATATCGGAACCATTAGTGCCCACTAAAAGAATGGTTAAGACGATTTACGAAGTCGAAAGGCAGTAGTTCTTTCGGTAATTGGGATCTAAATCATTGACCGTCTCATTAGCATTTATCAATTTTGGTTCTACGTAAAGACAGAAGTATTATACAAACAAAATTAAATGTTTTATTAGTATGCATATTGTAAGTGTAATATATTTCAGATCAGGGTGAATGAATAGCTACAATATGCAAAATTAAGAAAGTTACCACTAACAGGATAATAACCCGATTTGAATGTACTTTACGCATAGCACCTATACCATAAAGCTAACAAACAATGATGAGATACGTGCTAGGCACGTCAAAATAAAAATTCGTGGAAACTCAGCAATCAAGAATAGTAAAATAGTATATAGTATATAGAGAGGTAGTCTGAATGTAAAAACTAGAATAATAATACAAAAAGTGGTGTTTACACGCAAAACAAAACAAGACTGCTGCATACCTCTGGTAAACATCGCTAAACATTCTTGCTTTATTTCGTGATTGCAAGAAAGTGTGAAGTTATTATTTCCCTTTTAGTTTAATAAATATTATTCTGAGCTAAACTTTCATTGTCTATCTCTCTCTTTTACAAATTATTCTTTTATTATTATTCCCACACTATTTAATATCAAATCTTGCTAGAACATTGTTTTCTTTTGAAAAGTCTGTATTTTTTCATATTTCTTTGAATCATGCAGTCTTATTGTCACTATTTTTTACTGTTATTGTTATGTCTTCTGACCTTTTTCAGCACTTGCCTTCGACCGATTTGCAATTTGCAGTGGAGCGCAATATACAAAGTGCCACATTTATAATGTCTCCTTCCTGGGGTTATACATGGGATACACTTGTCCCTTTTAGCATTGTTTCAGGAAAGTTAAGGATATTCTGCAATGAACCACTATACTAATCTAGTAGAGCATCTTTTGCTCATGTAACATAGTTTGAATGTATTACATCACAATTCTCAGTGACACAATTTGATTGCACAACATAAATTATGTGCGCTCAAAGCGCGTTACAACTTTGTCTACGAAAATTACAGGCTTTCATAAATATTACAATATTGAAAAGCTGGAAAAGCTGAAAAACCGTTGAAAAGCCCAAAACATGTTGAAAAATTATGTGCAAACGACATGAACCATATGAAAACTTGTTCAATTTTTCAAAACATGTGAATAAAAGTTTTACTTATTGTGCTTATATGAAGTAGAGTTCATATTGCCTATATAAATAGAAATATTATATATTGATAACTATATACTTTACTTCTCTTTAAACAGTTCTTTAATAACAAAAAAGCATAAAATATGTATGGTAAATACAATATTGTTCCATCAACCCATTAAATCTGAGGATACGTCTCGTGCAGTAATCTGTATATGTAGGAAGGAGCATGACTACCGCTGCAAACAACAATTTGATAATATTAAAAGAAAGTCCTTTTCATGTAGAGGAACATAATTATGAGATTTAAGTGAAAGTAAATAAAAGATTAGGTAACACGGCCCACTACTTTCAGCTACTAGCTTTCACAATCATAACAACACAGAGAAATATCATGTTTACATTCTCACATTGAATCTCATTAATTACATTCCTCATTACTCATTAGTAACAGTACTTTTTATCACTGTTTCTTAAAAAATGTAAATGAATATAAATGAATAGAAAATATTATATTGTAATTTATATTACATGTTAAATATGAAGAGCGAAATTAACTCCGGGGGTACGTAATCAAATATTGGGTTGTAAATTTGTGCTTTAGATATAAATTCACTTTCTGAGTAGTCCACCAATGATTCAGGTGACACAAATCGATTAGTTATCTTAACGTCTGCTGACAGAGGATATTCTGGACTTAACTTATACATCGGAGAAAGTACAATGACCTGACCAAGAAACAATAAGAATAACAAAATTAGTTTTTTATTGACTCATGACTCAAACCTAACTGATTCCAACAATTATTGCAGTTAAGAACAGATATAATTATCATTCATTATTGTAATTACCGGGACATTATAATGTTTAGCAGAAAGCGTTATCAAGTGACTTCCTGCGATGGCTTTTAATCCTCCATTAGCCAATACTGTATGCGTTCCAATTATTACTTTATTGACACGGGACATCATCGCCAAAATTACAGTATCACGGATCAGAGTAGTTTGGATTTTACTCTTTGCTAAACTTTTGGCTAATTCACGACCCTACACAAATGAACAGACAATGTCAATCAAAGACCTTTGTAAGTAATTCATGGTGTATGTACCCGAATACAAATTAATCTGTAACTCAGGATTGTTAAAAAGGAGTAGAGTTGTGAGGCTAATGTTAATGAACAATTATTGTAAGTTGTAGATGTTCATTACATGGCAAAAAGGCGAGCATTCAGCGACAATTACTTCGAAGGTCCTTTTCTTTGCAGCACGCTTTAGAAAAGCTTCAACAGTTCGAGATTTTCCAAGGGTCATTATAACATCATTTGAGTGGATATGCTTTTCTGCTTCCTCCGCTATATTATCCGCACTGACGAATAATTACAAGGGAAATTAATTTAAACTTCTTTTGTTAAAGGTATTTCAGTCAGGGTTTGGTAAAACCGATTTTGTTACCAGGATGTCAAAACCTTGTCAAATCTTCAACGTGAGTGAATAGTAAAAAAATAATGCTCACTCTACACCAAATTATATTATACTAATCATAAAAGAATACATTTATTAACCTTTATTTAGGTTTCAGCGAACCATTTAATTTAAGAATCATCAGCTTCAAGACCCAATTCTGTTTCTACTCTCTACGACTGTCAAAACATGAATTGAGAAATGAGGAAATTCTCCCGATCAACCATACTACATTTAAGTTACGTAAATATAATGTTAGCTATGTAGTTTGGATGTTAGTGTTACGAAACTGCTAACATCTCACCAGAAACTCGTGTTAAAATAACGTTGAGATTCTTACTAATTGTTAACACTCTTAAATGACGGAATTATTACGTTAGTACAATGCATTGAATACACATCTGTAGTAGTAGAATTGGAGTTTGCTATGCAAGTGCATGTCTAATAATTCAGCCGGGAGGACA
>JAQFYB010001948.1:0-28072 GCA_034694085.1 Pogonognathellus longicornis
GGTATACCTTACAACAACATTCAGGTTTTTTCCACAATCCACTTTGGCCATTAAATTGAAAAGTGCCAAGTTAGTGTGTTATATTAAATTGATTGAAGTGTTTACAGCTACCTACTACTATATATACACTAGGTATTCAAGTTTCCTACAATGTACACTGCATTAAAGTGCCTAGTTAATATTATTATCGTGTTAGGATGACTCTTCAATCGAGAGAATTGAGATTCAATAAAACTAACCCACAGAGAAGAAAAGTTTTAAATGTATCAATAGTGCATCAGCATGCATGTGAGTACCTACATCTGTTTTTTACTCTTTTCTGATTTTTTTTATGTTTCACCTTGCTAGAGTAAGCTGAAATGGAATCTGGAAAGCTTTCTTTTCTTTGCTGATGCGATTCCATAAGTTTTTGAGTACGTTATTGTGTAGGGGTGTGTATGCATGTGGGGTTTAAATGCTGCTGCAAAGTCACAAACTACATCTTTTCTCAAACAAAAACGCATAAGAGGATTAGCATAGACATAAAATACATTTAGTTGTTGAGAGGATGGAAATTTGGAGACGCTCCAACGAACCGAAAGAACAACTTTGTATCTGCTACTGCTCCTAGAACTGTATTAGTATTATCTGCACACAACACACTTACACGTACAATGGACTACTAAAGGCTATAGGTCTATCTTGTGAGCATTGCAAGGTTTTGCTTGCTTGCTTACTTCGAATACAACAAGGACTCTCGGCTCTTGTCAAAGTTTTGCTTTCTTGTGTTTGGGATTCTGAGTAGTGGCAACGGAGTAGAACACAGAGAACACTGTGAAGTGCCATGCCAGCACAGTAGTGGGGCAATGACAAGAGGATGTGAAGTGAACGAGTGGTAATCACAATCGTATATGACAACTAAATCTTTTTCAATAGGACAGACATTAGCCATTTCTGTACATCTCCAGTGCGAATGTGTCTTTTTAATTCTCTACGACAGAAACATGCTTTGACACTTTTTCTCTTTCCTTATGATATTCACTGTGCAACTGTCATACCCGCCATATGGTGGCCGTCCCTAATATCCACAAGGAAATTCTACTCTGTCCTGTCCTGTATATATGTGTGTACATTATGTGCTGATATCACACACCAATTATTCTCTAAGTAATTGGCGTATTTAGAGGGAGTTGAAATCCGCCACCCCCTGCAAGGTTGGAGATGAAAACTTTGTGTTCAAAACGTGCTTTTTAATGAAAAATTGAGTTTTTTGGTGTGGTTTTAGGTAATTTGTTGAAAAAAATTCTCAATTTTTTTACTTTGTTGTTTACTTTTGCTAAAGCTGAGCTAAAAATATCGCCAAATGTCAAATTCATCATTTATATTCTAATAAAAGCCAGTAGTTTTATCTGGGTAGCATTCGGCTCCTGGTTTATTAGGTACATATCTACTTTTGAAAGCCCACCCGAGCTACATCGTAGATACGTCCTGCTCTAATGGTAAGTGTTCTGAGAATTCCTCGCTACATTTCTTTCTATATGGATTTCCTTCCACCCCGCATGATTTTGGTGGTTAAGTGTGGAAATGAAAGAGGAAATGACGAGAAAGAAGGATTGAATGGGAAAGTAACGAAATTGTAAATGGGATGGGTCGTCTCGCATGACAAAATTAATGCTACAACATTACAGTCGATGGATTCATAGACTTGTGTTTTATGGAAGATAGGAAGATTAGAGGAATGAGCTGGTTTGGGCTAAAGCAAACCTTGAGGTATTTGTCACCTGTCAGCATCTTGCACACACACAACACACACAGTCTGTTGCTACTCCGTGTCATCGCTGGAAAGCGAAACTTGGTTTAGTGTCTTAACTCTCAACTTAGGCCAAAGCCACAAGGCGAAGAAAAGCAATATGTAATGTAATGGAAGTAAATCCGACATGGATGTTTTTATGTATGCGCTCCCTTATCACCATGTTGTGGGGAACCACAACTATTTGTAATAGTAATCTCATCTGTCGACTTACAAATCGCATAGAATTGAATCTGAAAAACACGGCACCAACACATAAAACGCGTCTAGCCTTATTATTATATAGGGACCTACTTACTTTACGTATATTGTGTGTCCGGCATGATCTCCAAGTCTCCAACCGGGTGTTTCTCTTTTGCCTGGCGAAGTTTGTTTGTCTATGAGACTACCTAAATTATATAGGTACGTGCATTAAGCTTCACACACTTTCAAGTCCCACGTTTGCCATTATGTCAACATATTACTGCTACTAAAAGACATAAAGTAAACCACTGCGAAAACATTTATACGCAAAACTCACTCGAATCTCACACTTGCAGAAACATATATATTGATACAGCAAAATTCAACTAAAGCCTCTCGGAAAAACTACGAAATTATCAAGAAATCCAAATACCTCTTGGAAATAAATGATCTTACACTTACGAGTGCCATCACACGCTTGTTCGATGTTTTGCCATATGTGAATGTGACAGCTTTAATGTGGTGTGTGTAGTATGTCTATGTACATTCATTCTCTCTCTAACGTTTTTCTTAGCAAAATGCTGTTTTTCGGTGCTAGATTTATTTGTATTTTCTCTTGCATTGTTTTTCTTTTATACAAATGTTTATTACAGTAGAATGTGCTATGTCTATTGTGTCTATTTTATGTACATGTATATCAAAAGTGTGCAAAAAGAAGTTAGTACTACATAAGTGTGATTAAGTCATATACAGAATTTTGCTTTGTAGTGTTTTAAGGAACACTGCACGGACTGCTTTGAGCCGATACACTAATACACTATGCATGATAGGCTATAGCTTAGTTTTACTAATAAGTACAGCTTATTGCTATTCAGTGGTAAAGATTAGAGAGTTGTATTTTGTAGTGGGAGCAGCCGTGCCTATAGAAAGAAGAGACGGACTAAGTTCAAAGGATATGGTGAAGGCGGTGAAGCGTAACAATCATTTATTTAATGGCTTTCTTTATGAGTTTCGTCCCACTCTTTGGAGGAAGAGCGTAGCAGTGGGAAAAGACACTCACTCTTCCACCATTTCTATTCTATTCTACTAAAATAACAATTACTTTTACTTTCTACTTTTGCTTTTACTTACTTAGTTGATGGAACTCTGATGCTTTTTGGCAGAGTCGGTATGGTCTGGCCGTGGCTGTTGTTTCTTCTAGTATGAGTTGATGACGGAAAAAGGAACAAAACCAACTGTGTCGGGTGGTTGCTGCTTGCTGGTATACAATGTAGTAGAATTACAATACACCCTCTTCCCCGTGTATACTTCATATTACACGAGGCCATTGTCATTCCAATCTTGCCAGATGATATTCTTCCATGTGAATTTACTTTTAGTAGTGGAGATGGGAATTATTGTCACTAGCATTTTCATTTCATGACAGCCATACCGCGCAAACACTAAGGCTCCATATCGTCCCTTCCTACTATTTTATCTCATGTTTACGGTATGAGTTTTATTTTATTAGCACATTATGGTTCTCTACTTATTGCTCTCTTGCCGAACTCTTAGCGCACCACATTAATTTAGTCTGCTTGTGAATGAGTGACAAAGACTAAATTAATTTTTCCCCAAATTCATGACTCTCAAGAGTATTTAGTGTGTAAAATTTGTGCATCTTTACAGATGCGTGTAGTACCTACATAATATACATAAACCTATACATAGAAGAGCTCAAGCAATTCGCTCCTCATGATATGATCAATCCTAAATATCCTATAATACTCCTTTTCCTACGAAGAGTCTCATTTACTTATACGTTAGGTATATGCATTGAATTTGAATAGCATGATATTGCATTATTGTCTAATGTTTCGTTGATTTTAATGCTGGATCTACATTTGAAATTAAATCATTGATGACAGAACTTTGTAACCCAAAGTTTGTGTAATAAAATGGTATCAATTTAGAAAAGGGTTGGTATTAAAATGTTCTGAAATATCTTTGTTGGAATTATGCTTGATTATGGGCCTAAATCTATGTAATGTAGGAAGGATTCTACCCTTCAGATGTAGTTTGCTGTCGTTATCTTTGATGATAAATGTGGGAATATCATATTTCTTCTGCGTTCTCATTTGCAAACGGTTTATAAAATAAAAATATGATTGTTGTACCTATTGAGGTTCATATTTTTGTGTTTGCACTCGATTCTACAATTCTACCTTCTCTATGTTAAAAAGCTAAAGCTGAAGCAGCGTATTATATACATACTTTATACTTCAAAAGTCGTCTACGAACATAAACTGGCATAAATACTTTAGTGACAACGAAACTTCAAAGATAGTATGTTATGCCACACCACACCCGAATAATTCGTTAGATTCACACGATTCACATATCCATTGATGCGTTAAGTCGAATAAATCTGTTGAAAATCATGGCTACGTCAAGTAAAGGGTTCCGGGAAGTACTTAGGTATTCAAAATTTGAAATCGTTTGAAAAGTCGTGAGCAATCATAGATGGTGAAAGCGCTTACAAGTAATATTATTTTAAAGCCAGTTAGAGTTAGCTTAACGAGATCTTTGTCGAAAGCACATAGGTATACTATATAGGTAAATAGTGTGAGTAAAACCCATGATGCTATCTCTACCGATTTGCTAATGAGACCAAAGCTTTCAAAGCATATGGAATTGCATGAAATCATCTCTCTTACAGCCGACTGATCTAATAGTGATTGTGCTGCAGGGCAATGTTGCTCCATTACTGAAATACACAATACACTCTGTTCTTTGCTGAGGTAGGTACTTTGAAAGTACACATGTGTACGCTTGTAGGCGTTAGGGAAAAGTTTAATGTTGGGAAGCTCCATTTGAAAATTAATAGCCCAAGGTTGTACAACAAGAATTGTGAGTGTTTGCTAGTCGTTGGGAAAGAATGTTTCTACCAACTTCATTTCAACTTCCAATTTTCATTTTCATTTGCTTACAAACCTTTTTGTTCGTAGCATACCAATGCATGCAATATATCATATATCTGTATGGTGCATTGAAAAACAAAAGAGCACTTTGTGCATTAATCTTAAATGTATATCACGAATACGATACATAATACAAATAGCATAATATTGTACAAAGATGTATACAACATCAGCAAAGTAATTAAAATTCACAAATTGTTTACAGTTAAAATTACTAAACAAATATTTAATTTCTTGGATATAATTATTTTAATAATGAGAATGTGAAAGCCAATCTGAATGTTATGTACACATGCAAGAACCTCATCAAGAAAGAAGATGTTAATTTTTCCAATTATTTTCCTGCACGTGTAGTAGGTACTTCGATAGCATTTTATTTCTCGGAATCAGCTTTCATTCAGAACTACCTAGTAATCGCGATATTAATTTATTAATTAAACACAAGTTGGATTTTCGGATTTTAAATCATTTTATATTATTTATAGAGGTATGTATGTACATATGTACCTCTATAGGCCTCTATATTCCAATTATTTTACTACACGAACAAACCCACATAGTGATAGTACAGTACCCAGCATAGTACCTACCTTCTTGTTTGCTTTTTTTGTTATACAAATTCTGCATATAGCGTTGCAGAAAGTTGCTGAGAAGATGAAAAAGGAAAGCACAGGTCATGGAGAAATTTAACATTAACATGAAATATGCTTACCTAATAATATATGTACTGACAGTCAATAATGTTACGATTACATTCGTTCACACGGGGTTCTTTAAATTCGCTCGAGTCAGATAGGTAGTTAGTCAAAAAGGAGTTATAATGCTATATATATTAGGACTGTTTTAAATATTAACTCAATAAAGCAGCTACTATTTGGTTGCAATCATCCAATTTCTATTTTTTATGGGGAACCTTTTAACCAGCCCTTTTATACCTATAAGCAGTGGGACACCACGTCGTTTTTACGATCTAACTTCGAGAGATATGCAAGATGAATAGGAACTAGTTTTACTAAACTTGAACTATAAAATTGACGGATCGTTTTGAGATGCCTAGAGTAACTTTTTTTCAACTAAGTGTTTTACTTTTCATGCACGCAGATTTCGATTCTATGACTGAACTAAAGTGTCTTCGCTTCTTCAGGGAAAAAAATACCGTTCACAAGTATTACAATAGAATATTTTACAACAACTGCATTATAAGTTGCAAATACAAAGTCAAGAGTGATCGCACAAACATTTTTTATTAGTGACATAAAATTAATTTGTATCATTGATAAATGCAAATCGCAAAAAGCTTTTCTGCCAAAAAACCGACTATAACATCATTATCAGATTTGTCCGCATCAGATGCTTATGTATCAGATGAGTGTGTGATAGCAAAATTACCAGAAAATGCAAATACTTTTAAAAAGAAAGGCTATTACCCAGATCTGCTAGCAATAAAGGAGAAATAATATTTACCCTACTACATATACCCTCACAATAGTTTAATTTTAAGGCAAAATACAGCAATCATCGATCTAAAAAGGTATATATAATCAACGGAGATAACATTTTTTCATTCACATGTGTCTATTTATATGCAGGCAGTTTAGTAAAAAGAGATATTGCAACTGGCAGATTCCTAGCTAGGCTATAATATGTATTTAGGCTTTACTATTGTAGGTATGTAATTTATTTCAAGTTTTAAGACTCATTTTGTTTCTGACAAAACATCTTCATGTTGCAAGCAAATGCTATACATAAAAAGTCAAAGTTGTGTAGTTGCTGGTAAAATATCGCTGCAACTTACAATTAGATGTGTTATCGAATCAATTGATTCATGAACCTGTTCGCTTGAAATATATATCTGTATTTTCATATGAGGTTTTAGTGTTTTTACAATGTTTCTTAACGCCCATCAAGTCAGGTAGTATCCAAAAAGGTACTAGTACATAGACCGTAATAGTAACCAGTCGCAAATATTAAAAGAATATTATGAGCAAAAATTTCAACGACCCAGTGGCCCATATAATGACAAAAGTGGGTATATGGCATATGGTATACCAGTAAGTACCTTTACCAGGTTGAGACATTTTCTAATGGCTTAATTATACTCGTAATAAGTAGAGAAGTAGTAACGAAACAAAATCAGTTCACTAATAAAAGTCAAGTTTTCGATAATATGCTTTTCTACTTTCGGCAATTAGTTGTAATTGTAATTAGTTGAATTGCCATCATTAACGAGGCGAGTTAACTTGTTTTGCATATAATCCTGTCAAAGCGTGTAATAAATAATAAAATATAAAATATAGTACATGTATGATGTATTAGGTATAGCCACTTCATTAATGGATTCCAGGTTTTTAATGCTTCCAATACACTGCGATTATTTACTGTGGCTGAATTCCACATTTTCGTTAAAAACAAAAATATGAGCAGGAATTAATTTGAAAGCTTCAAGCTCAAAAAGTAGGGTACTAAGTACCTACTTAAATTCTTTAATTCACCAGGAAAATCCCAATACAAACTAACTTTCATAAGTAGTCACAAGATAAGTAGAGCTTCTAATGACTAGGTACCCAAGGATTTTATTGCAAATTGTTCCGAAAGTGAAAGCAAACAATTTCAATAAAATTTGTGAAGCTGAGTGATAAATAAATTGGAGTGCTGGTAAATAGTGGATGTGCGAACTAGGAAATAATGAGAGAGATAGAAGAGTACAATACTCTTCCATGGCATGAAGTAGAAAAGTAGCAGTGTCTTACAGGTATTTAGTAAAGTAACCATTTTTGGAATGGAGAGAGTAATTTGATGAGTTATTTAACATTTAGGTAAAGCTGAATTAGATTGAAAGCAGCAAAGTTATAGTCAGGTTGATGCTGATGCGATGTGATGAGTAAAACAGTGGAGCATAAACTACGTGCCATAATTAAATTACCTAGCAGTTATTGTGAACCTAGAATCTATAACCTTAGAACCTCTGATACAGGGTGTCTTATTTTGAATGTACCATTATGATTCAGGGCTCGACATTCTCATAGTTCCTTCAAGAACTATATATACATGATATTCCTCAATACCACTATACACATCTGACAAAAATATGCTCTACAAAATGTATAGAGAAGTTCATTCCAGAATATCATTCATCTTTCTTGAATTATGGCTAAGGGACTACAGTAGTGTTGCCCATACATAAGGCGTATGGTACATTGAAAATCGGACACACGATATTATAAAGGTTAAAGAACATACTTTTGAATATCCATAAAAAGACATTTCGTGGTTCCAGAGTTTTCTAATTAATTGGTCTCATCTCAGTTCCAATCTTTCACCGCAATGTAGCGTACATTTGTGAGGTACATGAAAGTAATTTCCTTCAAGCAAGTAATTATTTAGGTACTTGCTATTAGGAAAGTATAACTATAGACCCATTTAACTGTATTACACTTTTTTAGAAGCTGTATGAGGGTAATGGAACAAAAACAGAATGAGGGCTCTTCTATTAAGCTTTTGATACACTTTTCTATTGTTAAGCTTTAGCTTACATTTGTCATTACGTAAACATTAAAAAAGCAAGTGTGTAGTGTAGTGTATCCAATTCTTGAAGATGTAATAATCATACAGTGTAATAGTGGTAGCAGACCTAAAATGCAATTTAACGTATTCTACATAATATTCATTGTACATCAACTATCAACTCGCCTATATCATGCTGTACTACTGTATGTTGATTATTTCGTGACATGTGGACGAAAAAATTGATTTATTATCTGGAGTTCTCACAATAGTTGCTGAATCCACATGTTGAAAAGCAAAGAGAGATCTCCAGAGGCGGATAGAATACGATTTCCTTTTGAGAAGAGAATTGGAATGAAATGATCCATGACATATATCTATATTATGTGTGTAAACTCAAAGCATTTTTTAATATCTATTCATCTGTCCCAGTTTGTTGCATTCAGATGTTGATAAATTGCTTTCAAGTATAAAAAGATCTGAAGAAATGAAATATTTTGCAGCTTCATGCTTCGAGTCTTCCAGTTCTGGTCTCTATTTTCATAGCCTTGATTCTGTAGTACTTTGTGAACACATTGCAGCCAGTTTCAATTGACATTACCAATTGAATGATCGTTTTATGTAGCAACTATGATGAGATTGGTAATGTTTTGTAAGTGAGCTCGGAGCTGTATCTTTGTATCTGTAAAAGTTTATGAATAATGTGTGTAATTGAAGTTGCTGTATTACCGTCAACCGTGTAATAAGTATCTGTTACAGTTTACTTTTTGACATATACACAATGTTCATAATACATTGACTAGCAATTTGTAATTGGATATTTTATGTGAGGGAATTGGAGGGGAAAAATTTCATTTATTTTGATATGCCCGTAAGAAACACCCAATAAGTTTGATTGCCTTGAAGCAACAATTTTGTACATTAAATAATTTCGCAAATTAGTGATACTTTTTATCTTAGGTATATGTACAGTTCCATTATCAAAGTGTAAATTAGGCACTACCTTGTTTCATTCTGCAAAAATATTTGATTTCGCAGAACTTTCTGTTGACACAACAAAAACTCTTTTATACAGTAGAAAAAAGTTATTTCTCACTTAGGTAGGTATATTTATTTACAGTTCTCAGGCCTTTCCTCCGTTGTTATCCTAAGTTAAGTATTATTGTAGTGAAAATGTATAAAAATATTTTGGAATCCCTGACAGCAAATAATGGTGAAAGAATTGACATGTGTGTTCAGAATTTCTCCATGATGGCCAACAATCCGATTAACCTTGAAGAAAATCCTGATTACACGATTTTACGTGCAAGTGAAAAAAACTACAGAATTCAAAGAAAGAATACCGATGTACATTTTTCTAATAGCATGCATCAGCAATCTTCTTTTATCCTCTTTGACATTTTTTCTTTTATTTTCTACTATCAGATATAGACGAGTTTCCTGCTACGAAACAACAAACGAAGTGTACTATTTATTTGTGATTGTAAACAAAGCTTGTCGCAGACATGAAAGATTCAAAATTTGAGACATCATTTTCACGACATAAGAGTAGCTAAAGAATGTGAAATCGAAAAAATTGAACGATGAAAGCTTTCTGCCAACTTGGTGAAAAATGCTTTTGATGGATCATTCCTGGAACGATTTCGTTATGACGTGCAAAAGATTGTCACTCATAGGCTGATCATTTTGTTGCATTTCATATAGTAATGTCTATGTACTATTGCCAACTGAACTTACAAAGACATCCACATAAGGTTAGTAGTAAAAAGGATTCAATTCTATCGATTCCGCATGATACAAGTAAACTTATACATACCTCGTTGAGACAACAATTTTTTGCTTTCACGATACCTTTACAAGGTAAAATACTGTAAATAGAAAATGGACTGGAGAATCGGACTACAAATTGTATCTGTAGCAGTAACGTGATTAAAGATGTCCATGTTAGTCAACTGTGAGCTCGTTGTCAGCATTCATCGTTTTTAAAACGCGTCTTTATGGGCATTTTGAGATATTACATAAAACTATGCTATGGTAGCACCGTTGTATCTTTGTATATATGCAACTTGTATGGTATCGTTATAAGCTACGTCTCAAAATTCGGGGGAGGGACTCACGATCAGTAAAATGGCAATTCAGCTATCAATATTGAGTTTTCGGACTGAAAAATGCTTTAGAAAATAAAGAATGTATCTTTGATGTGTAATGAAATCTATCGTCTATAGCATATTAGCAAATAATTGTCAAGAATTTTAGGAATTTAGTATTTAGATAAAATATCTAATAATGCTGCTTTTCGCATGAAAAATTTCGTTTCTTATTCAGCAGTATGAAAACTAATCTAAAGAAATTATAATTTGATGCTTAATACTTGAACTTTGGAATTTACTTAGTGAAACATGGTCCTTATTTTTTGATTGAAATAATATGAAGACTATCTATGCTGCAAGGCAGTTTCAAGTTTCAACGGTCCAAAAGCGAAAGGAGATTCATATTTTATAAACGTGTTCTTACAAAATGATGTAATAATGTTGGTTCAATTCAACATACGACCTGTATGTAATAGTAATAAAATATATTATGTAGTATCAGATGTATGTAGGAGAATCGCATTTGCAATGCAAAACTTTAAGCTAATAAGTCGTAAGTTTGGATAGATCTGACAAAGAAAAGTGTGCATGCGAATAATACTAATGAGTAAAAAAGTCATAACTTTTACAGATGTCGTTTTTCCTTGTTCTTGTCATGTCATCAAACGAGCGTTCAATCACTCACCTCCGAACAACTAGAAGTCACTCAGCTTCAATTAAAAATCAAGTTGACTATCTTAGAAAACATTTCATTTCTCATTTTTCCACTTTCGCCACATAGAGTTACTGTTGTACTTCCATGCACACCGAATGCAAGTAGATATAAGTAATAACAAAGAAATAAACTGTCCTCTGTCTACCACAAAAAAGATTCATTGCCTTTGCATTAGTTAGTAAGTCGTGCGAACAAATACGTGTATGATTGTACATGAGAATACCCTTAAGAAAGCCATCACCATAAAACAATAATAAAACCACCTAATAGTAAACCGGACAGATTTGTTTTTCACTAGAAAAAATTCCAGTTATGACATTGCTCTTGGACTGCATTTGAATTCCGATTGCACTCTACTCTGTACACAGCGTCTACTTAAAACTTGTAAGTCAGCACAGTCAAAGCGACATAAACGAATAGAAGATCTAACCCGAGCACCCCTGCAGTATCAACTAAAAAAATCGTTGCAACGAATGTGTTGACTTCTTAATACACAAGGAAATTGTGTAGTTCATTTTATTTCTCAGATAGGCATCTAATTGTTGTTGCATAAGGAACAATAATGTTATTACTGGCAGAATAGGCACTTACACGTTGACAGAGACGCACAATAAAAAACACCAACGTTATACTACAGGAAATATTTTATTATGATATACAAAAGCAAATTGCCACAACACATGTGTCTCGCAGTCTCACATGTACACTTTGTAGTGCACTCTGAGAATTGAGCGAAAGCAATTCATTTTAAGTCACTACTCGTGTAATTCAGTGTGCCATGCTACAGAATGACATGAACATGCCAAAACCTCGTTGCTGGCTTGGCTGTCTGTGTAGTATATAAAATATTTATGGTTGAATGACCACTAACAATACGATGAATGCGAATTGAAGTAAACTGAGCGAGGCAAATAAAATCGGTAATGCCATACGCTGTTTGACTCCACTAACCAAACCCAGCCATAATGCATCTGTAATCCAACCAATGTATTGCCTCCCGTGTGGAATCTGTTGAATCACTCTATATGACTCGATGGAATTCTTTACATTGAATTACCCCATTCGTCATAAAATCATTACGCTACATTACATATGTACCTTATTAATCTTTCCACTACTAACCCTTTTATCTTACTGTCATTTTTCGATCTCTCAATAAGGAAAAATTACCGAACATTATTATAGTAACCGGATTTCTCAAATTCCGAGTAATACCCCTCGAAAGTTTTGAAACTTAAGCATACGACATCTTTAAGTGATACGTACACGTGCTCAACATCAATTTGTCAAATTTAATATGTATCAAGTATCTTCATGTAGTATGCCTAGGTATATAGTTAGGTATTTCACGTTTAGTAATTCCACGTACACTCCGCACTCTACTGAATTTACTAGCTTGAGATTTTAACCGCATACGATACCCGATACCTATCGTTTTCCATTAGCCGGATTAAAATAAGGAGACTCACCGAGTAATATTCTGATGCACCAAGAATTATTATGTAAGACTACTGTTGGAAATGTAAAGCCAATTATCTCTACTAAAAAGTAGGAGGGGTATTGTCAAGAATGAAAAGTAAAAAGCTACCGCAAAATACAGTTGAAAATGTAATACTATCCAACTATCCACAATAGAAATTGAATTCTGAGAGTACAAAACCTAATGAAGGATTTTAGTAGGCAATTCAACTGAATCGTAATTGGAGTATTGGAGTAAGCTGATTTAAGCACTTAGTAGACTCAAACAGAACAAGCATTATCCTTGCAAATAAAATGGTTTCATGAACACCAAGTGTGCTGTCTCCAATTTGAAGCACATCCGTTGCCGTTGCAGCCCACTCAACACTCTGGAAATAGCATTTGTATTGTTGTGGTTGTGGTAATTTATATTTACTAGGATTCTGTTTATGTATGCTTATTAAACCTGGACTAGTGGTAAAATATCTCCCAGCTTTCTCCACAAGATTATTCGCTTGCTGAATCAGAAATAGACTGCGGTTATATATACTGATGTGGTGTACTCTACAGATACTTAAGTAGACTTAATACTTGCGCTTGGTTCTACAATAATAATAAGGGAAAGTGAAGCAGAAGTAAGTCGGGGTTGTGTGTATTTGTTGGTTTAGTGTTAGCGTTGATATTATGATGATGAGAGCTCTAGAGAGCTCTCATCCCATGAACAAGAAATACCCACAAAGATATGAAATGACAAACAACGAGATATGTTCTCCAGCAAAAACACAAAGCATGAGACTACCGCTTTTACTTGACTTAGAACCGGGCAGTTGGCAGTTATCACAATACACTGAATGTGCAGGCTACTCTATAATGTAGTTGCATCAAGAGCAACTTATACAAACACAACAAAAGAAAATAAATATAGCGATATACAAAGAAAGGCTAAATTTTGCAAGCAGAGAGACACAGAAAGTAGTTAGTCTTATGTCTTATAGACATGTACATTTGTACATGTATTTGTACAGTGTTCGTATTTGGTGTAAAACATGGAAAGCAAGTGTAAGGAAAGTTTGGAGTGTTGGTTGGTGGTAGGGAGAGAAGATAAAATATATTCCCACGTCAGTAGTAACATCAGTGAAACTGCACTTGCATGTGTCGGATGCTAATATTTCTTGTGTTTCTTTTGGACAAAGGGTGTAATACAAAACTGTGTTGTTGTAAAGCCCAACCTATTAAACAAGGCAGCAGGCCATGATTTGCTTTCCTTGTGGATGCATTCCTTTCTGCTTGGCCTAGCCCAATTTGACATGACTTGTCTGTCATCATGTATCTAACAACTGCCATGTCGGCATTCTCCACTATATTCATCCACAAACACACATCTCATTTTGGCACTGCCAATAAATATTTTCCTTCTCTTTTTACAACACTACACACGCTAATATTGTGACATGCCATGGACTTCTAGTGTTATCAAATGATATTTTATATATTTATGCACTTATCATAACATGTCTATAATATAATTGTATTGTTCAGTTCATGCATTCCATTGTAAGGATGGTATGCACCTAACACTATTAGGCATGCAGGGTTAACGCTATTATGTTTGCTTACATACACAATTGCTGTACCGAATACCTAAGTACATTTAATAGAGTTTTGTAGTGTGCAATCTTTTTTCTGTGGAAATAGCGTAATGATAATGAAAGACAGGCCTATATTGTTTACAACTTTCATAATTTTATTGTTTAAACACATGAGTGTGTTCCAGCAAAATATTTTTCATTAATTATTAGCAGGGAATAAAATGATATTACTAGAGTAAACTTTGCCTTCTGTGTGCAAGAATTTATCCCGGTTTTACTATGCTATTATTGTAGTTTGTAAAATATGTAATATTATTAGATTGTAAAATTACATAATATACAAGAATGCACAATTTTTGAAGGATATGCAAGAAATAATTGAATCGAGAGACTGAGCCTTCGTATGTAACACCAACAGCATGTCTTCGCACTTCCCCGAATTCTTAAGTTTAGTCTTTGTTCTTCATTAATTTTGCCATGTTGATGCAATACATTCTGACAGGAGATTCAGTCGGTGATGGAGAAAATTGCTTGTTATTTTGCTGTGTGTGCATATACCTACATGTAATTAACGTGATGGTTTTACACTATGTATTTCTGAGTTCATGTACAGTGTTTAAAAGTCTTGCATCTGATAACTATCGATTAACTTAATGAAAAGGTATACCTAGTGTTAATTAAAGGCTACAGCCTAAAAAGATGCATCTAGCAGTTTCAATATGAATCCCTAAACAGAATCTAATGTTTCCTTAATGTAATATTGACATTCTAATTAGGTAGTTTGTACAAAATTTCGTTCCGTGATCTTTGATATATAAAATTAGCATTCACTCTCCAAACCATTTTCTTATAACGAAAAAACATGAATTATGAAAGCGTAGTAGTAAATGGTAGCAATTTGTCAGTGTCTAATTAAATTGAAATAGAGTGGCAGTCTGAGTTACGTTCAAATCTAGGGCACTCAACAATTTGAATTACTAGTGCTTTGTATTTTCCATTATTCTGTTATACATACCCATATTAAATTCTTCCCGAGAGACGAATAATGAATAAAAGCATTCCTGGAATTGCTGGGATTTAGATATTAAATTGTTATATGATTACAACGAATTTTCCAATAAAGCACGAACAGAAAAGTTGTTTTGGATAACAGCAAACAGTCCAGTTAACATGAAAAGGGTTAAGACTAAATAATAGTATGTGGTTGTCTTTCACCATTTTTCGACAAAAGAAGACTAGCGACTGATGTCAGAAAGCCTTAGAGAAATAGTGAGAAAGTGAAATCAGCACTTGGCCAGTTATTTTTCTATTTGCCCCAAATAATAAGTTATATCGGACACTTGGAATGGAACAATAAAACTGTTGGGAGATAGTAAAAGATAAAGATGCGATACGATTACTCTCTGTAAGTAAAAAATGTGGGGATTTGATGAGGGTCGAGACAAGACAAGTGATGCCATTATATACTTACGCCTTCCTTTAGCAACAAGATGAATAGAGCTCATAAAGTAACACACAGAGAAAGAGGCTTATGCCATTATTATCCTTAACAAGGCGGGTGATCCCTCACTAGAATTTCTCGACTCACTAAGCATAAAACTAGCAAAGATGCGAGTCTGTTGACTTATCATCAAAGTAACTTTTAGCCGTTTTATTCTAAGATTAGCGTATACTTTAAGAGTTTCTATGTATTTAAATAGAATGGCTTACCTTGAGAAGTCTGTCAAAGTTTTCCACTTGAAGTCTGTCGAGACAAGACGTTGTTGTTGCCGAAAGCTTGTAACAATATACAAGTCTTTAAATACTTGTTAAATTGAGATGGAAGAGTAAACTGTCAGCAGTTGGTAAGGAAAGTGAAAGTCAATGGAATTTTTGTATCTGATCCTTCCGGAAAGGAAAAGTTGAGTTTAGACTTCTGTGAGTTGAGTTTAAGTGTTTAAGAGAGAGCTATAGAGTTGAGAATGAGAGGCAGTTGCACAACAAGAACTCAGTTAAACCCGGACCAGGCTTCACCACATCAGACCTCGAACCACACCAGAGCACAACCAGAATGTGGAACGTGTAGCGAACAGAGCCAGTGTTTGTAGCACCAGTAAATGTTCTCTTCACTCTTCTAGACCCAACACACGCAGTACATGCACCAAAAGAACACATTCACATAATATTACGAACAAACTTCTATATAGCCCTCAGATACCAAACTCAACTTACAGCAAAAGCAGAGGCCCAACCATTCCCTTCACATCTCATTCAAACCAATAGTATTCCATAGGAGTACTAAGAAGAAGTAGCAGTAGTTTCACTTACATTCAATTCAGTCCGACAGACTACTATCTTTACCATTACAGTAATTCTCATCCTAGTATCATCATAGTGTATATAGGAGCAAGAGTCTCACAGTTCCGCAGTTACTAGGACAGGAGCTTCCAATCTCACATTCTCAAATGGCAAACATGCACGGACATGATACATACATGTAAGAAGGACTACACTGAGAGTGAGCTGCTAGGTATATGTAAGTATGTGAAAACTATACACCACCACCAGGGAAACAGAAGGAAATATTACATGGAAAGTTGAGGTAACCGACTAAGGAAGGATATCTTTAGTAGACTCACTGAACGCGCCTGCCTACTTATTTATCAGTTCTCCAGTATCTTCATCGCAAATGAAATAAACCAACGTTAATAATGTCTTTCCCCAACAAATGTAAACAAAATCAAGATTACAATCATTATGGCTTTTCCCACAGCTACCTTACATGTCAACCCTTCCATTATAAGCATCACGTAAATAAGGTCAACGATTTTTGCAACTCTTAGCTAATAAATAGCTTAGGTATTGTGATTGCTGAGCTAATAAATGCAATGAAACCAATCTTTTGACACATGCATATTTACACAGGTAATCATCACGCACCAGAATAAGTAATTGCATAAAAGTATCGATAAAACGAAGGTTATCTAACATTAAGAGGAACTAATGCATAATGTATTTCTAAACTGCATCAAACTGTGCAAGGTATTCCCATTAAAATAGTTCTCCGTTTTAGCCGCTTAAAAAGAAAGAACTGCATACGACTTCAATTACTACACTTGACAGGAAATGGACTGCGTCTCTTTATATTTGTCACTGAGGAAGTATATAGCATACACATAGCAATTGCAAAGGAAGAAAAGTCAATAGCTTGATTAAAGAATGTATTAAAATGTTCTTGAGTAGAATCGTATAGTTTGAGACTATATGGAGCTGCAAAAGTCACATTGATGCTACACACAGGAGGCAGAGAGCACATCAGATTTTGTGCATTGTTGTACGTAGAAATGAGAAAGAAAGAGTTGAGACGAATATAGGGAAGTAAGTGGAATTGGGGAAGGCAAATGTCAGTCTTTTTATACTGACTGTTTTAGCATGTATCTATGTTCTGTATATAAAGTAGAAGAAGAAGAGGATTGCATAAGGCTGTTCTACCACGAACAGAAGCACTGTAGCCCTATCGCCGTTTTATAGTCTGTCATAAGTAAAGTAGTGAAGTTGAAAGTTGTTTTTATAGAGAGCGAAGTAGGGAAAGTCCAAGGGATGCCAAAAGCATTTATATAGCCGACAAGACATTAACTTCATTCGCCTGACTTGGTTTCCCTTGGCTAAAGTCTCTTTAAGCACTCGGTTGACGGCCTGACCTACGCAAAGCAACAAAACTTTCTCTCAGTCTTATACTTGACTTAGGTCGTTTACCAGTCTTAAATAATTTCTCTTCACTTCAACTCTTTTCTCGTAAACCCAACTCTGACTAATGCAAGGCAACACCACCACCACTTGTCTTCCCATCCAACCCACCACCACTGTCTTTTGTATGTACACAACATTGTGGGCCATTGCACCATTCACCATACACACTGCCCTCAATTCCCTCTCTGCTTTACCTCAAGTCTTTGCCCTAAAAAAGTCTCTTCTTGTCCTTCCTTGAATATCCTCCTAACTGCACAAACACAACACAAGAACCATAATAAACAGATCCCTACTTTTACGGCTGTATCTTCAGCACCCATTTCTTTGTAAATTAGCATGTTATTTATATCTCCTTTACGTGCCAATCAGCCGTGTATAACCATTTATCTGTATATAGCTATATACATCTACATCCTACAATATACTAACACCTATACATAGCTTTTTCCTTAATTACACTCAGACTCTTTGTGTCACAAAATCTGCATGTGCTTGTCTGTAAATAGCTATAAGCTAGCTATATATTCTGTGCAAATCTGTGCAATCAATTTACACCTAAGCTGTACCTATACAAGAGATGAGATGCATAGTGAGATCATTATTACCTAACTGCTACCTAACTGCTTATTTTATACTAACAAAAATAACCACAACAAATTCCATTCTCACCATTTATTCACCATAAACAAAATAATTGTTGTCAATTTATTAATTCCTTACAAGTATGCTAGTAGATTTTGTTCTGACATTCCTTGCGTCATACCTATCTATGTGATTGGTGATTAGTGATTACCAATAATTCATAGCATGAAAAATATATTAATAAAGTTATTCTGGACAATACTACTTGTTTAACTAGATATGCAAGCACACGCCACGTATGAGGAGCAGTAATGCTGGCCAATACAAAAATCCGCAAGGAATTGCAAGTGAATCTTACAATTTACTAACATTACTTATAAATACGAAATATTTTTATATTCACATCTATAGTTTAACTAGAAACTTAATTAACAGTGATAGTGATGAGTGATTCTGATTGCCCTACGTAAAAGTGTAAATCTAAGGTAAAGAATATATACCAGTCACTGTAAATATACAAGACTGAAACTTGATAAAACTGCTTTAATGTTTAGTAAAAGCGAAAGCGTTTGTTTTATGTAAACTTAAAAAAGTAAACGTAAATTTTTTAAGTCTGTTGTCTATATCTGTTTGTCAGTCTGTCTGTCTTCGCTGAGCCGTTACTCAAGAGAGGTGTGTGTGTATTAGCCCTTCGTCTCGTCTGTCACAGCAATTCTTTGAACCTTGCTTCCGGTTTCATATATTTACTCCAGTGCAGACATATCCAATTATATCCAGTTTTAACTAGTTGTCAAGTTGTTCAACACTATCGAATCACCATCAACATGCTGAGATTATAAGAGTGTGTTAAAAAGCAAAATAAATTTTAGGCTTAAATTCCGTATTATTGTAACGATGAATTGATAGTGTTGAAAAATGAACAATTTGATTACAAAGCCATGCACACCATGACTTGGCTACATGTACTAATAATGTTATGCAATGTACAGCAGTTTCTGCAACTGGAATAAATAAATAATAGTGATGATGTGCAATTACAAGGAGCTCTCATTATACTTTCTAAAGATAATTCTTATTTATTGCACAGTCATAGTCATAATAGCGTTTTACCCATGAAAGAATCGTTTAGCTTAGTTTATTGCCTGCAATAAATCTGTTAGCGCATTGAGTACAGCATTACGCGTTAGTTATAAGTGCATTATGCACAGAAAGCTTTTCATTCTAATCAAGATAACTTAGCATACTACGTACAGCATATTTAATTCGAGTTTATTATGATAGTCATTGTTTGATTTAGCGAGATGTGATTTTAGAATTTTGTGTTGGATATAAAATCACCGTAATATATAGGCATGCAAATACATTGTTTAAAATTCTGGTTGCGTATGTATTACAATTCTAAATTAGCTAATCCGTTTATACACTGCTATAAATAATTTGAACAATCCAATGCTTGAGTACAAATCAAAATAATGCAAATTAGGTAGTTGCTTAATAGGGTTTTAAAAAGCATTGTGATGTAAAGAGATGCGTATCGTAGGAATAGTTATCTGTGCTACATGAAAGAATAGAATGACAAAATGTTAATCCATCCGTTTGGAGGACATATGCAAAGGATGTATAAAGGAGTATCTCTCATGTTGGCGAATTATTTAGTGAGTAATGTAATGTAAGTATGCGGGTAACCATTATTTTCTAGTTGTATCCCTCATTCATCTTCTCTAACAGCAGATTTACTCTTCAGAGTACCTACTCAGAAAAGATGAAGAGCAAATGTAACGAAATAAAATTCTCGACTCCTGTTGATAGACGCCGACTTGAGCTGATGAGGTTTCTGGCTTCAGATTTATTACCAGAAAGAATGGCTCTCTTTCTCTCTGCTCGTCTCCAGACTGCACTTGCATGGCACACACATGAATAAAAAGATCTAAAGGACAAGACAAGCGGGGTATAAAAAGAAACTTACACAGACAGGATTTCATTCACTACTTAATACTCCGAGTATTAGGTTTGAATGGTTTAGAGGTAAAGTCAACCACTTGGCTTACCTCTTTCACTAGCATTTTCACAGGATTGATTATTTATTACGTTCTTGACTCGATTTGATGTTTGCTTAGTTCAGAGGCATCTCATTATACTTTTACTGGCAGCCTTGATTTACGACTCAGATGTGGGGAATGCTTGTTAGCTCATTGGGCATGGGGAAAGATGAACATAACATACGATATTGCAAATAAACAAGTCTCTAAAGCATGCAACGTTTTTCTCCTAACCTATTTTCACATTTTTCTATTATTTCTCAGCGATTCTAGTTATGTAGTCTACTCATTGAATTACTGTGTTACATGTTTGTAAATAAGCGAAGACATCCAAGGCTTAGTTGCACTGCGGTTTCAACTCTGTCACATAATACAGTACAAGGCAAGTATTTACTATATGGTAACTTGTAGACCAAAGATCGGGAAAACATTTTCTGAACGTAACAGTAATACCGTGCCCTATGTGCACATAAGTGTTATATTCCAACAGTAAGTTAATACATGTATATAGCAGAACTAAACAGCTACTAGTATGCCACTGCATTGCATTTCGTTGCACTGAATAAATTACACTGTTCCAAATTGAATTTCAGAACACAGCTTCTACTTTGCGGTTGTATGCGATGAAGTGTATAACAAATTGCAAGATTTATCTAGCAACCCATATTTATAGAAGTGAATACCGATGTATACCTATTGCATATACCAATAGCTTCTAAAGAAATGTTCATCAAAGATAACTCTGTCAATTCACACTTTGTGCACTACGAAATTAGAGTGTAAACACAATATACTGCAATCATCAATGTACTATGCACTACAATATTAGAAATGTGTCTAAACCTAATACTGTACCATTACTAAATGAATTCACAGTATCAGGTCATTAGAAATGAAATTTAATTCAGTTGTAGCCTGGACTGGAAGAAACTCCTCTTTCATTGCACTTACAAAAATGAATGTGAATGTGACTCACATACACATTAAAGATCAATACGCATCGTAGAACTTGTAGATATTCTGAATGCAATTTAATTTTGTAAAACCTTTTGGATTCTGCATTTCGCCTGCAGAATACAGATTACAGAAGTACAATAAAGGTTTACATGATGAAAATGATTTAGATACATTAAGAATTCATTACGAATGAATGCATTCGTTTTGTTTGACTGATTTCAGGGCAGTATAGCTACCAAAATGGATGAACGAATATTTAAATTGAGACGATACATCGATTACACAGAGCTGAGATTAATTGTAACTTTGTATTAGCATTGGAGTAATCTGATAGCTGTTATTCAATGGCTTTCTTGTCCAAACAAACGAAAATCAGGTAGGTAAGTAGGTAGGTACTAATCAAATGAGTATAAAAGAGAAGGAGCGAACAAAGGAAAAGTAGTTGAGTAAAAGGGCGAATTTAGCAATACTAATGGAATAGAATACGTTGCAAGCTTTAGAAGTACAATCCATGGAATTAAATAAATACTAATTGGATTGCCTACGCCTGCAGCTAATCTACGCTTAATGTGACTATCAGTATCACAGCTACAATTATAACTCTGCATTAGGACAAACTTCCTAAACTACACAACTCCATTTCACTCCAATGCAATGCTAAGCAATTAAACTAATTTATCCCAAAACTTTCATGCATGGCTTTGCTACACATCTGTATTTAGTATTTTGTAAAGAAACTACAGACAGATATATACAAAGCACAATAATATACGTGTAGCCGTGTGTAGGTATACAATACAATAGGCAATATGTGTCTGTAAAGTATCTAGTCAACATTAGTAGGCGTAGTACCTCACAGTTAGGTATGTTAAATTGTTAACTCAACTGAGATACTGATAACGATGTGATGCGTAGTAGATACACTTACCTATTTATAAATCATGGAGCTACGCGAGCGTAATGTCAGTATTAGTTTATGCATGAGCATATGTATTTGTTACACCTAGCTATATAGCATATTATTACGTGCTGGTATAAGTATATACAGTTTTTATTTTGCAGGCATGTTCATGTGGTATATTGTTTAGATGTACAAATGATTCAAATCATGTTGCAAAACACAAAACGGATCGTAAAGTAAATGGTAAACTAAACTGGTATTGATATTGATATAGATAGTATTAATACAGTCAAGAGTTAATAATTGTTACAACCAAAAGACGGAGTATTACTGCATGCACTAATGCATCATAGAGTTGAAGTTCCCTGCTTTGACTAGGCTGTTACAAAAATAAGTTTACAAAGTAAAAACTTGTTTCAACTAAAAGGAGACTCATTTAATAATTCATATGTATCACAAAATAGAATACAAAGGGTAGATGAAAATAGGGACATCGCGTAAAAGGAATTTACAGGCTAACTAACAAATATTATATTCTTTTTCAGTAGAAAGTCTATAGTTTTGTGCTATTACGTTGTGAAGTTTTACGTGTCTACCTGCAACGTACTAAGATGCACAAGATACTGATCAACGAACTATAAGTGCTAGTGAAACAGTTTTCCAAATAAAAGGTACCCCATAAAGTATAAAGAGGTAATGAAACTTATCCCCAACATGGGGGTCAACATGGAACAGTAGACCTATATTTCCTACTGACATGACAAAAGACGGATTTGCTAAATTTTGAAGGCTAGACTTTACCAGAGAACTCATCATTGTATAAAAAGCACAGTTTGATAACAAAATGATTGCTCTAGCCTTTTTTGTAGGGAGAGAGCAACTTTCATTTATCCAGGTGCTCCCGAAAGTTAATAATATTAATTCGGAGTGATATATTTAGAATATTTTAGTGCCTTTTCTCGAAGCTGAACTTCCAAAAATGTATCCGGGGACCTTTCGAATGCTTAATGCCTTAACACTATGACTACTTTTTCACGCATCTATAAGAAAGCAGCTCAGCCGATTTCTGTCAAATGACAGGCAGGAATTACATTTTCTAATAATAAACAGATACCTGCGTTAAGAGCTCAGATGCAAGTTTCATGAACGTTTTTGCTTTTGGTTACTTTCTTTTCTTTTCGTTTTTCCCTCTTCGGAAAACTCTTTCACCACCACTTCAAATTCAGGGAGATGTTTCTTGGGCATCATGGTACATGGAGACTTAAAACTCCACACGTAATACGTAGCACAAAACTTGCACGTAATACCTAGCACAAGACTTTCTAATTGAAAAAGAAACATTAAGTGAAATTGTTTGAACATGGAAACTTCTTCACCATTTACGTGTGTGTGTACTGTGATTGGAATCTGTAAACACATGACTTAATTGATATATATGTGAACTAACACATAGATTTCAAAGCTATATCCGTTGAAAATATGCATAAGACACCAGATCGTATCCGAAAAACGATTTCTGGATGGGCAAAATCTCAACATGAAGTACAATTGATTCTATTATCTCGCTTAGCGCAAAAAATTGCACGATTTTATGTTTAAGACAAAATAGCTTAATTCTTTTTTGGGATTTCGGTGGAGGAAATTACTCATGTACCCACCCCTTGTATACGGTATTGATAAAATAGATATTATGCAGTAAGTAAATTTTTCTTTTAGTCCAAGGCTACTATATGGTCGAATTATTACTGCTTTGCTCTTTAAGAATATTATTTGATAAACCTAGAAACGTATTTAGCAATTATTGCGATCTTGATTATGGATGGTAACACAAAATATATTCATTGCTGGAAATCTTTTCACTATTTGTCATTTGCACAAAGAATGCTTTATGAATTTGCTGTACAGTATTGGGGACTCATCATCGATGATAAAAGAGTTGCTTTATTGCTTTGTAGTTGCTTCATTAGAACATCAACGTAGCAGTGTGCTTGGTTTTCACATCACGGCTTTTTATAACGCTAGTAAACTTGAAAGCAATTTTGTGTAATTAATATAACATTGTGTAAAAGTGTATTGATATTGAGACTGCAAGGTTTAATAGAGGACTTTTGAATACTGATAATATACAATTGACTTACTTTCATCCTCTACAATTAAGTAGTACCTATACAATCTGTCTGTACCTAGACAGAAAATTCAAGAACAATCGATCTGAATAAAATTATAATTTGTCGTTTACACAAAAGGCATCATCAAAATAATGTGGGGTAACAAAACTACAATGAATGAATTCGAGCTCTCTGGATAAGATACGTACTTCAAAGAAATGATTCTCAGTCTATTTGCATGTCATTATTAAATTGACTGTAAAATTCGAAAAGTTATTGCAGAAACGTACATATCATACTATACATTATCATGCACAATAAACAACCCACAAGTTTGTGCGGGTACAAGTACGGAGTATTTGTTAGTTGGTTCCCTCGTTTGTGAGTTTTAGACTCAATGTCAGTAAAATTCGACTGACTATTGTTGTGGTTTGCGGTATAGTACTATAAGTAGATGTTCTGGGCGAATGGTGTATCAAATTGAAAAGATGTACAAACCAAGCCAACTTTTCAACCACAGAAGTGATATTTACCGCTGCTGGCAATTATCATTAGAGTGTATTCCTAATAAAACTTTCCACTAACTAAAATCGATGTACATACAGGTATATAATAACAGGCACCTTCAACATGTAGGCACTGCACTGATGCAAATCATTTGAAAAGATGTCTATAACAAACACTACAAAGTTCAAGACGTATATCTCCTGCTCCATTATTATTGTCCAGTTGCAGATCAATTTCCATGAAAGTATCTGTATCCTGTGGATGTATGATGAGTCGAGGCTATCGTAACCTCATAAATAGGTACTAGATTGTCAAGAACCTATCAAAGATGTCAATAACACTGTGGAAACTTTTCATTACCTTCTTGTTAGTCCGGTATCCCGCCACCTTTGATAGGTTCTTGTAAATCTAGTACCTATTTATGAGGTTACTACAGCCTCGACTCGACTCATCATACATCCACAGGATAACACAGATCTGTTTGTTATCCTGTGGATGTATGAATTTCCATGAAAGTATCTATACTTTCATGGAAATTTATCTGCAACTGGACAATAATAATGGAGCATGCTATATATTTGTACTTGTATTGTACTTTGTAGTTTTCAAATGATTTAGTGCAGTGCCTACATGTTGTAGGTGCCTGTTATTATATGTGTTATACCCGTAAATCGATTTTAGTACTGTATGTATATTCGCCACAGTCATCTTCATTCAACATTGAGTCAATTTAGCAAGTTAACCCCACATGAATGAAGCGTTTGCATTTAATTATAAATAATTACTATCTGTACCACCTAGACCTGAATTAATAGATATAATATATAAATTATACCTATATGCATACAAAAAGTATTTTAATACTATACTGAATATTAGTTAATTGCTACTAAATGAGGGTACATCCCTGTGCACCCTCACTTCAAAGAGAGAAACTGGATAACTTTTCCAGTTGATAGGCTTAGTAAAGGAAAAATCAGACATACCCATTGCCCATTATATTTACTGTACATTACTAGATGAGGAATTCTTGGAAATTATTATTGGAACTTGGAATTAAGTTGAAGTAACTACCTATTAAGTAGGTACATTACATTATTATGCCTTTTCGTAATTTGCCAAGTTAATATTTATAAAAACATGCCACTCGTTAGTGATTGTGATATGCAGTGCCTAATTGTAAGCTGATAGTATATTTTCACAAGTTTAAGTTAGTACTTTAAACATTATCAATCAACATAAGCTCTTGTAAGCTATTCTAGCGAAGTGAATATTTTAGGCAATTATGCACAATCACTAAAGTTCGGAACTTTTTTAAGCTAAGAAATTGAATTTCGCTTTAGACGTATCTAGTTTATAACTTTTCTTTGACTGTACTTTACGATTACTTTACGGAAGATTCTAAATCCAACTAACACCGAATTAGTTTCGTTTTATTCATGAGGTAATATTGAAAACAGAAAAGTAAGTTTTTGTGTTGAATTAATTTTGTAAAAGGTTTTAGTTTATGTATTTCGTACGTGGATGGGCTACAGAGACATCGTTACTTTTCTGAAACCAATGTTACTTACTGTTAGCTAATGAATTGATTTTATACACTTATGCTTTTGTTCCATATTTATATAGAAACTACTAGATGTATGTTTAAAAGAAAGCTTACCTTTAAAAGTTAAACCATTGTAAGCGTGTAATTCAATATTCAAATAGTCATTCATGATATTTCTGCTTCTGCTTATTTTACTATATGTCATGCATGATTGTTAAATTATGCATCACATATCGTATTACTTTGTTTTTCACTTTGATTGCAATGAATGTAGTAAGTACATGCACTCATTGCTGGTGCAGTATTTGCATAAAGCGATAAAGCGTAATTCAAATCAAAAGATATTAACAAGTAATAATGGCCAAACATTTAAATGAGAACTGCGATTGAATATAAAACTTTACAAGTTGTTTTTTAGTTTCTAAATGCAAAAGCAAAGGTATAGGATTTATATTCTGTTGTAGTTAGGTGTAGGATAGCAGGAAAGTTCATTTAGGTATACCTACCTATGCAAAGTTAGCAAAGTCCATGATAAAACAAATGAAGTAGGTACCTACACAAACATAACAACTTTTTAACTTTTACCATATTTCTGTTCTAAAAATACCACACTGAAGTGAAAGACACTTTGCATTAACAACAGTGCTTACGTGCCATGTTATTATTATGTTCAACCCAAGTACAACATTTGAAATACATGTATTCTTCTAAAAGTTGATTTAGGTAAAGGCTAAATGTATCGTAGTTCTTGGATCTAAAGTTTTCTTGCAAACAATTCAACTTATTTAGCTTTTATTGATAATTGTCAGAAAATTTGATAGATAATGTTTCCTTATCATTATAATAACTACCCTTTTAAGTTGATCGGGCTTATTTATGTTTTGATACAATTAGTGAATACTATAACATCGCCCTCCATGCTCACAACCAAACATGTACAGTTTATAAAATCAGACAGTGACACTGACACATCTTCCCAATCATCTCAAACTCAAGTTACAAACAAGGGAATAGCTCGCCCTGTTCATAACAACAACAATAATAAAGAGATGGAAATGATTATCAAATCTCCTGGAAAACAAGAGGCAAAAAGTTTTGCAACTACAACTGCACCCGAAACACATTCAGTTATTGCAGTTGCAGCACATACATGTAATTTGATTAATTTAGAAGTATATACTAATCTCATACAATTTTAATTTCAGCGATAGTAAAGTGTTTAGGTGTGTAGACATGGTTAGTTAATGATACTAAATGAAAGTCAAACTTTTTTATTTCATTTTAGCTTTCCTGGAGCCTATTCTTGTTCCTCCGACATTTACTCCTCGTCCTTCATCTGAAGTTCCTGTTTCAATATCTCTCTTCGGGGAAATAATTCGACCACAATCGAATCAGAAGCCTACAGAAAAGACCAT
>JAQFYB010001949.1:0-28069 GCA_034694085.1 Pogonognathellus longicornis
TTTTTTTGTTCTTATGTGCAATATTAATATTACTTATATTATTATGTTCGTATATTACATACAAGCCAGTCTACTGTAGGAAATACATTGTATTATATGTACATAGTTTCCTTTTGTGTAACATGTACTTATGTAGCGAAAATAGAGATACACAGAGTGCATGCTGAAAAAGTTTGTGTGTGTTTGGTGTATAAAATGTACATGATGAACTGGAGTCGGGTAGAGTAGTGGTGTTTGAACATTGTGTGTGATATAGCCACAGTCACATACTGGAAGGACAGAGACAATAGACAAAAGCGGTTGTTTATTGTCGACGGCTATGTTAATATTCACATCTTTTGTGACTCTCTGTGGGAGCATTTTTCTGTCTTTTTATTATTTGAGGTCTTATAAAAGAAAGAAATGAAATGAGATACTGTGGGGAAGCAGTGACAGAAGTACAAGTAGAAATATAATGTAGTGTATAGAGTGAAATGGAGGAATTTATCAATGTATGTGGAGTCTACGGCCTAGTTTAAGTTGAAAGTACATATAGTGAGAGAGAGAGACTGTGAGAGAGGACAGACAGGACAGGACCACTATAATAGTCGTGGTAGTAAGTTGCATGATGAATAAAAATAAAAGATGTCTTGTGAGAGTTGAATATGGGAGATTCCGGGGAAGAATGTTGAATGTATCGTGCACTTTCTAGTCCATGTTTAAGTTTTCAGTAGTACTACTAGTGGAAAAGAATGGACTCTGAGAAAGAGGTGAAATGAGATGGAGATATCTAGTCGGAAGTAAGTAAGTACGTCTTGTACTATAAGAGAGAAACATTGTCCTCGTCATTCGTGGTGAAATAGCATTTTCTGTGTGAGAATGGAGTATTTGAAGTTGCACTAGGAGAAACTATTGTGAATTGTACTTTTATTGTCGAGTAATGTTGCGTAATGTCTTTTGTGATTTTGTTTGGCTTGTATTACATTACAGGCGGAGAGTCGTAGTCCCGGAACGACACCAAGAGAATCACCGCGAATATCTCGAAGAGACTGTGGAGTTGAGTTGGACTATGGCCTTAGCTTCGCGTATATCAAACAAAAGCAACAACAACATCAACAACAAGCTCAAACTCAACACCAGACCATTTCTGTGGCTGTTCAGCCTCTTATAGCTTTAGCTCAAGACTCACACTCAACACCAACAACAGGAGTGGCCATTGAGAATAGCTCAGCGTCTTCTTCATCTTCTGGGATTCCGTTAACTCCACTTTCTTCTGGGGCGACTGGAACTCTGCCACCACCATTGCCTCCGAGGAAATCTTCCCCGTCTCGAACTCAACCTTCTAATTCTTCCAATGGGACGTCATCGTCCTTGTCTTCAAACACCGTCTCCGCAACAGAAATCCATGACTCATCTTCTTCTTCGAGGTACCCGTCCTTTAGTAAATCTATGCAACTTTAAACCACTATATTATATACTACCTACTACAAATACAATGCTGTGAAATTACTGATTTTATCAGTCGACTTTTGTAATATCCTTACTCAACGCTTTTCTTTTGGCATCCGCCACCGCCTACTTCTCTGTCTTTTCATGATTAGAAAATTCTCTCTTTCTTTCTCTCAGTTTTTAAGGTATCTGGGTTTCTTGTTCACTGAATGTTGATCACTTTAGACATTTTGTTTGTGCAACTAAACTTTTTATTGATTTTGAGGCTCTTGAACTATGTTAGTGTGTCGATAGTTGTAAAACTCGTCAGTAAGTTCATGTTGCAGTCTGTTGTAGAAAGTATTTTCGAATTAGATTTCGTATTGTATTTCATTATTTCGCTTTTCTTATGGAACATCACACGCTTAAATGAGAATATTGAGTTCATCGTAATAAAAAATAATATAGAGCAAGAGTTTGACGTAACTTCGGTTGAGTCCGACAGGTACCAACTGCACAGGTATATATGTATCTGTACTTATATAGTAGACTTTCTGAACAAAACTTTTCTCCTGTAAGTACATATGGAAAAATGAAAAAATGAGGAGAAAGGGTGGCTTTGGCATACAGATGTTAAAAGATCTGACATGAAAACTCCAAACCTAATTCTAACTTCCGAACTTTAGTGCAAGTTGTCTATAAATTTCTTGTATTCTTCAATTCCCCACATATATAGCAAGAAGTTTTATGTTATGATGATATCCAGCATTTAAAACTCATATTATTAATATTAATGAAATTTTCTCCGTTCTCGATTTCTATTACCCAGCGTGAATTGTGCTTCTTGTGAACTGAGAGGATTTTTATCCGAAAAAGTTCGTTTTAAAGTAAATCTGTTCACGTGAATGTGTGTTCATTTCAATTGGAATTCCTATAGCATTGCGGCACTAAAAATAACTCCATGCTTGGAGGAACATCAAAGGCCAAGCTCTCAAAACTTTCAAAGACTATTCAACTACATAAGAGGGCAAGCGGGAATGGAACTACTGAATGAATCACGAGAATAGTGGTTACTATTGACATATAGATTCCAACTTTCTTTCATTTCTCTTCAAGATTTTCCTTCGTGTATAATGTTATGCTGAAGTGTGGGAAATTCATATATTATTTACAATAGCACTAGTATCTTCCTCATAATATTTTCTATCTCCACTTTATCCTTTGCTACTCTTACTACCCATTGCATTACACATACGTGTATCAGAGTAAGTTTAAAAGCTACACACATATTTGTACAAAGAAAAATGTCATATCGTAATCATACATACAAGAAATACAAACAAAATAGTGGAACACCCAAGAAAAAGAGAAAATACAGATAGGCACATGATGTACATGACGTACCACACTTTTACACAGTAATATTATATCTCTGTCTGTACCTAACAACCTCAACATTGCATTATAAGATTGTGCTACACATCCCATAGAAAAGAATACTACTACAAATAACTACAAAATACAAATAATGCATATCCCTATACAGGATCGGTTGAAATTGCATTCTACAATGGTAGAACTACTTAAAGTATCAAATTCGTTATACCACACTTGTATTACACTATCGAAATAGTGGGATGTAAACTCTCAAAGAGTGTTTTCGCAACATTAAAACAGTATGAAGTTAGAGTTGAGTATGGCCTTTGTTGACACATACACAGATTTGGATTTCGCTTCAAATCCACTACAAGAAATATCAACTACGTATAATACAAATACAACACAGCCAGAAGAGCGACTACTACACAGAGAATCGATTACTTGTTTTTTGTGTGGGATTCTGCTATCACTTCCATTACACAGCAATAGTAGTTCTCTATTTATTTTGCCCTTTGTATTTTGTATTGTCTATTTTTTCTTTGTTTGTGTGTAGGTTGGCTGGAAGTGGAGAAGCAATCCGACAAATTCCACCTGTACCTAGAGTACTCAGGCCTAATAATGGGCATAGCTGTAGTAGCAGTAGTAATGGTGCCACAAGCGCTATTTCCACATCTACTCCCAAGAATTCTAATGGAACTGAAATGGATGGTGTCGTCAACTCGACCGGTTTGCTAGACCGAGGTAAGTTTTTCACCAAAGCTATCTGACATTTCTTTCTTGTATTCTAAAGTAGCATTATAGCACATCTGTATATATTTTATACGCTTAACTCCAAATAGGTGTTGTAAAAGTAATGCTTTGTCGCCATAATGCTTTCTGTTGTGTTTGTTAGCGTTGTCGAATTGTTATTGTAGTTTAAACTGTAGCGTGAGACTACAAGAAGTACCCCCTATATAATATACAGATATATCTACCTTGAGACTTTATCCCTATTGTTGGAAATGCTTTTGTTCTTCTAGGAGTATTATTATGAGAAAATTTGCCAAAAACATTTGAACTTGAATGCAAGCAATTTGTTTTTTACATTCTCCCTCAATTCTCCCTCAAGAAAGAATATTATATTATGTTTGCAATGGTTTTGTTAAGTACAACGTGTATGTGTATATTTTCTTGGAAATCGTACGTACAATATTTTACTCAAAATTGGCAGTAAAGAAGGTTATATGAGGGTAGTTTACAACATACAACAGCAAATTGAAAGTCATGCCAAGACTTTGTGTTGTGTGAGTACGTAGAAGTAATATTGGAGTATCCTTAGGAAGGAAGAGTACTGTGTTGTAGCCAACAAAGACAAAGACATTGCAAAAAACCGAGTGTTTATAATTCTATGGTGGTAAGAAAGGAAATGTGTCTTGTGGACGTACAGAAACGATGTGTCGTGTCCGTCTCTTGGTTTCTTACTAGCAGTTCTCAGATGTATGCTTTGGTTAGTGCTCTAGTTTCAAGTAGTAAGTATAAGTGATCATGATGTCCTTTCCCTTTCTAGTAGTAAACTGTGGTTGCGTCCTTGTCTGCAAAGTCATAAATTTTTAAAGTATCTGATCCAACTTGATGGTAGAATACAGAGTAGGTTTATGAGAAAATATCAGTTGTTTTCTGTTACTAATGCATTTATTCACTACAGTAGTATTTTGTAGAGACTGAGGAGCCTGCGTGTTTGTTTGTTGTACAGTGTTCAGTGTATGTGTATATAGACACTAGTACAAAAGACTACAGATAGCTACATATAGTATGTACAGTTCAGTGCACAGTAATCTGTGTATATAGATTCAAGTATGCAAAGCTTCTCGGTGAAAGTTGCAGGAGTATAAATTCATAAATGTAACAGAAGTGTAATGTGTAAGAATGCATGTGCTCTGTTTGTAGTTGTAGATTGTGCTGAGTCTGGTTTTCAGACAGTTTTGTTGCATGTGTAGTATGTGGGGATTTTTAAAATATTCATAAATGTATGTTGTTTGTGTTTGTGAACTACACAGGGGAAGCCGTGGAGAACGGTTATGACGTGCCGGCCAAAGTGAATAATGTAAATGTGAATACTAATATGACTGGTAACAAAGGCGGAACTCATTCTGCGAGTCCTGGAGCTGTTTTGAGTAAAAAAGTTGACAATTCCGGTGTGAAGCGTGTGTGTGGAGGACAAACGCGACCTATGGCCATAATACAATTGGCCCAGCAACAAATTCGACATCAGTCTTGTCCGTCATTAAACAATTCACTGTCTATAAGTCTTGCCCATCCTAAGTCGTGTCCAACTTCAGCTGCCGTGTCACCCAATTCGAGTCCCCACCTTGTTCTTCCTTTGATTTCGTCTTGTTCAAAGAACCTGCCAAGTAATTTAGTCGTGAGTAGTTCTGGCGGTGGTAGTGGTAGCTCTAGTAATAGTAGTGGTATCAATAGCAGTGCTAATTCCAGTTCCAGCAGTGTTCTCGTAAGTAAAGCTTTACAACAACCAAGACATTCTCTACATCCACAGTGTTCAGAACGAACTCCTTCTTCAAGTTTCTCAACTCGAGTTGTAGTGAGTCGCGCACCCGCATCTAAAAAGTCGTCGACGAATGAAATATTGAATGAATCCTCTTCCAGCACCAGCAGCAGCAGCTCCCGACTCAAGAGTTATGGCTATGCATTTGGACTTGGGTCCAAGCCTCCGAATATTAGTGGTGGTGGTGCTAGTGCTAGTAGCACTACTAATAGTTGTGTGAACGTAGATGCTCTGCAATTGACATCCGTCGCTCCACAAACAAAAATAAGTTTTCCAACTGCAGGAGACTCGGGATACTTATCGTCTGCACCTAGTACCAGTACTAGTTCCGAAACAACAAGCTCATCCACCAGCTCCACTCCCACGGCCACAAATACATCCAATTGTGTCAGCAATGAAGAGTACATGAGACAGCTTCCCCTCTTTTCCTCCTCCGTCGAAGGGCCCAACTATGAAAACACACAACCAGGAGAGCTGACTCTAGCCCTTCTACAAAACAAAACACGGGAAACATCTTCCAACAAAGACATTGTATTGTCCGCAGAGACTCCTACGAGTAGCACGGCCAGTAATATTCTGAGAAAAGTCAGTGGCTTTAGTTTTGTTCCAGTCGGAGATGAGACGACGACTTCCTATGAGAACCTCAACATGGACTACATTGCTAAACTAACTGGAGAAGGCTATGCACAAGATTTGGTGATTCGGGCATTAGGTATTACTCGCAACGACATTGATATGGCTCGTGATATCCTCCATGAATTTGGCACGAGAGCTTCTTGAAGGGAATTTATTTATTTTCGTATGTATTTCAGATAGATATGTACTAGTTGTAAGAGACATGAGAAACAGAAATTCTAGTAAAGAGAGAAAAGCGTGTGAGAAGAGTAGGAGTTATTTCCAAATAGGAATTCTTACTCTCTCTCAGGAGAATCATAAATACGATTAAAATATGCAGAGAAGCCCTGCCCTTTAACGATATATGGATATGATAGAACTTTATTGTACATTTAGATAGACACATTGTCTCTAACTTGCATCTATGTATTTTCAAATTCAAATCTAATCTTATTGCATTGCTTTACTTTTACTTCTCTATATTATCATAGTACTATTACATTACTGCATCTATAGTACTACCTATATAACATTGTGTGTTACGTATACATACACGTATTCACGTACAAGCGAATGTAAATGTGAGACTTACTACTTAAATACGTAGGTGAGCCTTATTATTGTAACATAAGTTTAGTCTTTCGCTCTTTCCTACATTAGGTGTTATGCCTATGGCAGTGATACAAGGACCTTCTGCTAACCTGAAGTGTATTTCCCTTTTTGTAATCTGCACGTAAAAATGTAATAGTAATAATCATAACCGTAAACATAAAGATAATGAGATGAACTACTCTGATGTTCGGAGCAATACCCAGCACTAGTACTAGTTACATATAGTTAGTTTTCTTTTACTAGCTATCTTTTTTCTCTTTCCTCCCGTCGTACTACACTAGACATTGCATTGGCCCACAATATGTCATTCAGAGTTATATATAGGGGCATCGTGGCTTTTTGCTACATGAGTAAAGTACAGTTCAAGCAAGAGCAATAGCAGTATGGAAACTTTTTTTCTCTGGATACTTTGTACAACACAGACAGACAGTATGTTTCCAATGTTTCATATACATACTACATACATACATGATATGATAAGGAAAATGTTTATTCGTTCTGATATGTATGTAATGTATGCCTACTTGCCTACCTAAAAACATGCTTTTGCCATATCGTTTCGTACATGTATATTTATATAATACGTATGTTGTGTATGTATAATATATATACTCTTCAATTTCGACACATTCTGTTTTACTGTAAAATTACACTATGCAATATATTGAAGAAGACATGACATGAGATGACGCATAAGGTACTAAGGTAGGTGTATAACAGACAGGAATAAGTCAAATGTAATAAGTAAGAGTAAAATAACAGAATTCCTGACTGTTGTGCAGATAAATATATGAAGGATGTCTTTGTCCTGTTATTACATAACAATAAAACAAGCCCTAGTTTTTGCCTTAATGGCTAAACCACAAAATCGTAACATTTATCACAATCGTAAAAGTCTCTTCTTAGAAATTGACGTACCTGTGTGGTAATGTTTTTATCAATTTCAACTCAGTGGTAACAACTATACCTACCTATGTAGAAATAATTTGCTGCTCTAAATATAACTTTTAACACTATGTTAATGGTATCCAGCAGAAAATTGCAAAACTCAACGTACCAAACTTGATGCATAAATCGCAGACTGAAAAATCATGTATTTTTTCAACTATACATACAATACACATACCTTCCTATACATTAATTAATAAATAAAACTATGGAATACACAATTCAAATACTATTACCACTTAAGTGTAAACCTATCCAGATACTATGTCTGTATTACGTATGATTTACATAAATAATTAATCAAGCTAATTTACAGAGGAAACTATTCACATTAATTCTAAGCAATAATAGTTACACCCGTCTTTGTATTATTAAGAGCTATCGTACAGAATGACTGTCTTTTCAAGAGCCACAAAATAGCAGCTATTTCGTGTTGACACGCATGTATGTTTCCTAAGTACACAATGTCTTCTTTATGAAGTGACAAGGTAATAATGTGGATTGACTCGTTCGTGTACGTGTCAATAGAATAAAATTATAAGTTGAAATTAGAATGGGTCCAAAGAAAGCAAGAAAATAATATTTTACAACAGTACAACTAATTTACTCGTTTACGAACTAAAAGACGAAACGCATTCTGTGCAAACACATTATACAGCACGTTGAAAAGAGCTGAGAGCGTTTACATGTACAGATGTGTCCCTCTTAGGAGCATTGAGAGATTATTGTGTGTGTAAGGTTATTCTCGTACATCTGAAGGTAAATAGGTATGAGTATTTCATTCTTTGTCTTACTTTCCCCAATTTTATTGCAACTGGATGAAATTTTTATGTATTAGTAACTCCTGCTGGAATTACAAAGTAATTCCTTTCCAAATAAGTAGAACCCAAAATATAATCCAAAAATTGTCTAATTATCAACAATTGAGGTTCTTTTTTCGCTTTCATTTTTCAAAGCTTTTCATTAGCAAATTTGCATGTGCGAGTATTTAGTATTAAGGATTAAGAATATTAAAGTGAAAATACCATGACCTAAAAATAATTGTTGCTAGTTGAAGAATACTATTGTGCATGTTTTTTACTACAAATTAGAAGTTCGAAGATTAATAAATAATACTTATCGTTGTTACTGTGAAGTATTCTTGTCGAGTCTATGGTATAAAATTATACCTACCTAGAAATAAAATGGATTGTAAGGAGAAATTTGTGAATTATCAGTATGTGATTATGAGGCTATGTTTATTGTATTGTTCATAATTTATTCAGTGTAATAATATGCAGTGTAAAATGTGTAGTAATAAATAATACTGTCTTATTAAGTGTATGTTATATCTAGTCATTTATTATTTATATATGCTTATACAGTACACATTACACATATACATAAAGCAATACAGTTTATATTATTATTATAGCTATATGTAAGTAATACAATATAATATTATGTTCTTACTGATGCAATCACTACTATTGTCGTGTGTGAACTGTGAACTGTATTTGTGTTATGTTTCACAAGAAAGATTACAAGTTGAAATTGTGTATTAAATAAAGCACAGCTATTCAAGTGAGTGTATACTATTATAAAGACTTACCATTATGAATGACCTAATACTGTACTGGGCAATACAACAACCCCATTTATGCAATACTACATGCTTTCTATTGTAATTTATTTAGTCGTAAAATAATTAAATAATAAAAGCTCGATGTTATCACATCTAAACGACATGACATCATTATGCTTATTACTTCCAGCTTACAACTTCCATTGAAAATGCCATACATTATAAAACCTACTCAATATAGTGTTCATAGTATGCTATGAGTAATTGCATGCATTAAATGTCCACAAGGTATTTACGGTTGTAATCGCAAAGTAAAAAATTGCGATTTTAAATTATTTGTGTACACATACTCACTACCTAGTTTTGATATACTGATGTTATAAATTCACCTAGGTACTTAGAATTATTGACGACATTTTAGGCAATAAAAAAGTAAAACTCTACTGGTAATCGATGAAAGACCACAAATTCACTAAAAATTTAAAAATGTCACGTCTACTTTGAATGATTGCAGGTCTAACGGTCTAAGCTATAAAAGCGATCCATGTGGATAAAGAGAATAAAGAGTCTAGATTTCATTGCTGATCTAATGATCTCTTTTTTCAACATGCATCTTCTGTTTATACTCATACAGGGCGATTCCAAATGATTGCACTTTCTCTACAGTCAATTCCACAAATATATAGGGTATCTTAAAGTCATCGAAAGATCAATCGATTTTGAATTGACTTGAGACATCCAACAGAAATATAGCTGCTTTATTGCGATTTGCTGCTGTGGCTTGTCTCTTGATTTGGGAGAATCAGGGAAATAGGTCATTTGACTACCTCCCCCATTAGCATTGTTTGCTTGCTTTCTGTCCCAGCATAGGCCATACGACGCAAGATTTGACAGTTTGACACCATAAAAGGGTAATTATCGGACGAATTTTCGGTGGTTTTGAATTTTTGATGGCTAGAATACTTTTTCCTGACTTACGTGACTAATTGTAAGACTAACGCGAACCTTGCTAAGCATCTAAGGCCTGACGAACCCAAAAAATACAATTCAATCAACAATAATCATTTTGACGACTGAAACTGTCATGAGTAGAAAGTTCGACAATTCACCCTCGCAGAGTCGTAAAAAATATTGAGTCCATCAAGCATTGGATGCTAAACAAAGCTGTGAAATTAGTTTTAAAAGAGAATAACTATTGTGACCATAGAACTCGAAACTGCCTTAAAGATCTCAAATTGCCCGTTTTTTCGTGACACATTGCAATATGGTAGCTATATATTTGTGTTAAATGTGTCAAATCAATCAAAACTTCTTGGTCTTTAGGGCATCCACGTGTATGACATCCAGGTACCCCTTGTGTGGAATTGACTGTAAACTATAAGCCCAAACATTCTTAATCAACTTGCATATAGACTCTAATTAACCTAAAATCTACCCTCATGTGTCTCTAGGTACATAGAACAGTAAGTAGTCTAAGTGCTAAGCAGTGTAGGTATTGAGAACGACAAATCCGGTTAGGTGGGTAAATCCTTACGATTCATCAAAGTTACAATGAATTTCGTATTAAATGTACCAACATCTTAAATTAGAGGTGCAGACAAAGACAAATTACCTGTTTTTTAGGAATATACATGTAAGAATTTCTGGAAAAGATGACACAATAACTCTGCTAATCAAATGAGTGGGTATCTGCATCATATAATTTAAGACTGTAAAAGATCACCTATAGATATAGAAATATTAAAATAAAATATTACCTCATTATAATAAACAGCAGTTTTTTGCAATCTGATTTGAAGAGTAATCTATTTAAATTTTGAATAAATAATATAATTGCACGGACGAAATTGATTAGTTGACTTTATGTATCTGTATTTCATGATGTAATTGAATGTACTAAAAAATACTAAAAGATTCTAAAAGTAATTAATAATTACTAAAATTTGCTCCTTGCTTAATTACATTACATTTAATTGCTTACAACTTAGAAGTTTTAATCTAGATTACAACATAATTAATCATTCAGTACACAAATAGATTGTAGGCCAGCTAAACTGTTTGTGGTATTTAGTCCTTTGTGATTTCTAAAATATTTACTAGTAGCTTGCGTGTCTTTACGTCACAAAACAGATGCCTATAACCACAAGGCATGCATAAAAGTAAAAATGCGCTGCATACCAACATGTAGACGTAAATAAAAGAATCATTTCTGTGGAAATGTTGTACCTACTATATGCGCATCTAGTGTATTATGAAATGTCAATGCCATTGCCATACCTCTTCACAATTTCTTGACTTAACCTGTGACGTATATGAACCAAATGCATTAGAGTAAGTGACTCTTGGATTTGTCATTTCATTCCTGTGGGGGTTACTATCCATGATATGCATTATTTCTTCATGACATTGCCCATGGCCGTATCTAGGATTCCATTCCAGGAAGAGCAAAATCTCAATATGTGGGGCAAATGTGCTGAATGTGATAAATATTAAGCTATTAAGGGTAAAATCAGGCTAAAATTAATTAAATTCGACTGTAGCGTGAAAAATTGTGTCTTTTTGAACTTTTATGGTAGCATATTTATTTTGAAGTGGGAAGGAGGGAGGGGGAGGGGTAAATGACTACCTGGGAATACAGCTTGGTATTGCCCACGTACTTGTGTCAGTGTCCCGATATGAGATTTGTAGACTTATTACATAGAAGGTTATTACTACATTCATCCTTTATGCTTTCCGCTTGGCTTGAAGATGCAAACCCCCAATGATTGGTTTCGAATGGTACACTGTGTTTGCACTACTATAGTGGTACTACTGAATAGACCGAAACGCCCTCAACTTCCTGACGTCTGAAAGACAAATTCAATTTTTTTACTTCTCTTGCCACGGCCACAGATTTGTGTATTGAAATGTTTATTTACTTTCTCTCAATGCAAGGCCAGCAATACAGAACAGACATGAAAGTATTTTAGTAGCTCTAAATCCAATAAAGTCAACAACATGATGAATATCTAGCCATAGTAAAAAAATATGTATTAAATAACCCGCAACTTAGTTTCAAGTAGTAGTTACAATCCCACATATCTGTAAAGTAGTTTTCAAATTTACAATCCATGTTTATTTATGGAATCAAGTTAGTATCACAATATGTAAATATCAGAAGAAATCTCACACAAACAAATTCTATGACATGCTCTAGTGTGTGGAATGGAAATAAGATTTTATTTTTTTCATCATATGCATTAGTGTCTAGTAAACATGTACACAACATATTTATTCATTTGTTACGCGTATCTTTTACCTGGTAAGGTTTGGCAATGTAAATAAGCTAGCATGTAGCATGCGAAAACACACTTTTAGAAAATGCAACACAGAAAAAAAATCACATTAGAGATTGTGTCTATACACACAGAAAGAAGTAAGATGTTTCAAAGTGTAGGTACCTACCTATCTATGTAAATACATACCTAATACAACATGCCTATGTAAATATATAGAAGATGTCAATATAAAAGAAGTGTGTGAGTTGAGTTCTCTGGTCCGTACGTGGGGCTATGTACCTTCATTGATTTATTCTGCTAAGGATTATAAGTAGTATCCTGAAATTTTAGTGTTTAGATTCTACCCGTTTTACTTATCTACTCCGTAGCCTTGTATATCTCTGTATGTTGGTCTGCATGATGTTTTCAATGAAAACACGTAGATTTTCTCGGTCATGACGATCCATCATTGAAATGTACTGAGCTCTTCTGCCTAGTTTAATACAGGCATCTATATTTACTACAATCTACAATGACTTTACGAACTATGGTTTTACAAGTACAGGCAGTTCTAGTTCGTGTGTGGCTTCTGTGTCTGACTTGTACTTGGATTTGCTCGCTTTGCTTAGCCAGTTTTGCTTTTGCTTCCATCACTTCACTTACCTTCACTATTAAACTCTCTGGCAGTAGTCCTAGAGTACCTATACAAAATGCAACCCATGAATCTAGCTCAGGTCTTTTCCCCCATAGAATTTGTTAAGGCTCTCTCTCTCTCTCTTTCTCTCTCTCTCTTTAGTAGCTGGTTTGGTAGTTCAATGTGATGCAATGGTGTGTGGGTATTGGAAAATAGAAAGAAATATTCCACTTGAACGTGTTTTACCTACGCAATAATCAATGAGTCGATAAGCTTACCCTTCGAGCTCTTTACGTCCACAACACCAGTAGTGGTGGCATTAGTCTGATTTATGTTATCTATTCATCCCACTATTCAATACTGCGATAATACTCCAACGGAGAAAATGAGGACATTTGTTTAACCTACGAAAGTTCTTTGTGTTCACATTGCATCGTACTTTGCGACTGGATAAGTAAACCTCATGTTTGTACTTACCTGTGCCCTAAAGCCTATATGGCCTATACTATATGTATTCCTACGCTTATTTAATTTGTCGACTCTCCAGAGCCTATATATACCTAGCCTACATTAAATAAACCTTTCAGATTTTCATATACAGTGAAAGCACCTATGTTATTTGGCGTAACGACGTGCTTGTCATTACCATTATAATTACTCGTAGACGGACCATCTATTTTATGCTGATTGCAACGTGAGCAGGCAAACTACATTTCTCTTGTATTGGAACCTTGGAACTTATAATATAAACGAAATTCCTATACTGAAATTGTTGAGACTGTGTTTCCACAGCTAGAAAGTTTCCAAATTTTAGGACTATGTTCTACGAAATGTTTAGAATACTATGAATTGTACGAATAACTATAGGAATAATTACTAGTTAAATTGCTAGTCGAGTCTCAAAATAAAGTTAAAATCATGTGTTCAGTTTGTTTTTCTTTGTTTCTATAAAATGGGGAATGAAGAGACTAAAGAGATCATAATTATTTTAAATGTGTCAAGTTTTATTACAAAGCAAAGGGAGAAAATGACGATCCACGTGAACAAACAGAAAATCTATGTCACAATTTATGTAAATGGAGGTCGGGTCGTATGTAGTATTGTGTAGGCAGTAGTTGTGGGAGTGCCGAGTAGGTATAGGCTTTAGTAGAATAGAACTACATAATGCAATTAATAAAATTAAAAAATTCATGCAACATCCTCCGAAGGGAAGTATTCGTTCTCATTTCTGGGGTTACCTACTTCATCATACGCCATTTCTGCTTCATCTAATTATGTCGTCAGCTCTGGAAGATTAGGTTGATATGTCGCGAACGTCGAACTTTATATCTGATCATGACTGCATGATATTCGCAACTTAATGCTTTTCCTAATTTCCACATTGTCCTAAGGCGAACGAGTAATTTCGTATAGCTTAACTTAATTACAGTGGAATAGAATGTCCAGGTTGCTGCTACCATATTATTTTGTGGGATTATATATATCTTATTAGTACATGGAAGTTCTTTATTAGTAGACATATTCCTACTTTATTGCATTACCTTTATTACCAGAGTTGTGCGTGGTATAAAGTGATTATTCAATAATGTTGATGCTTCACTGTAATATACGATGGGCAATCACCTACATGTTGTTTTCTTCTATAGGTACCTATACCTACCTTACCTAGACATGAAAGTTGTAAGGACAATCATTACACATAATTAAAAGATCCTACAAGGACAAAAGTGTTCAAAAATTACAATTTCCTGCCAACTGCAACTGTAAATGGAAAAAGAAACTACATGAAAGTATTCTACTTACTACTTGCACATGTATATAATAAAATGCTATTGTGTCTGTCACGGTTGTGATGAAATATTTATTCATACAACGCAATATTTTATTATGGAGAAAGCGCTGCTTGCCAAAAATTATATTATAAGAAATTGTATAGAGTACTTCCGAACACAAGTTTTCATAATCTTTTATAAATTAACTAATTACACTTTAACAGGTTATACTGCTTACTGCATCACAAGTTGAATCTAAAATTAAAAAAAGTATGTGAGTGTACCCCTCGGTATTTTAGGTACCTAATAGTCTTTACAGCTCTCTTTTAAGGTTTAAGCAAATGAAAAATGTACCTAATATTTTGAACAATATTTTTTGATGTATTGGCAACTGTCAAGTGTATAAAAGAAATAATGTATGTACGCTTGTTTAGTAAGAATAGTATTGTAATCTCTTTCCTAGTACAAAATTATATTGTGAGCAGTAAAAAATCTCTTTCTCATGTTTCGACAGCTTGACAATATATTTATCCACGTTTCTTTCTATCCAGACAGATTTGACTCCCCTACGACCGACCGAACGGATGAAAGTTGGTTCACTCTCTCACGACTAGTATTGAATTGGCCTTTGGCCGTCTTAAAATGGTATTCCTATGTGGGTTAGTTGGATTATGTGACGTCAAGGCTGAAAGTCGTGGCAAGAGAGTGAGTGTATGCGGGTGCAGCAACAATGCAATGGCTCTATAATATTTACACTTGCACGCTTTACTTTGTTTGTCCGTATACAAATCTTCTCTCTGTTTCCCATTTTGCTTCTACAACAAATGTGTACACTATTAGTGTAGTCAACCCAGTGGATATTTTGCAAACGTATGCAATGCATCGTATGTTGTCTGAAAGTCTGAATGTGCCCACAGTATTTGTAGGATGATAGTTCGAGGCGATTTTTGGGTGTATTTCCTACTGCCGGCTTATAACACAATATTATATCCCATACTATTACCTACATGGAAATTGTATTGCCTTTTATATCCCTTTCCTACTTTCATACATATATCTGTGTGTAACTCTATTCTATTTTATTTTGTATATCTTTACAAAAGCCGAGATTGAGATTGTCTGTCCATGTTGGGTAAATTAGTGGGATGCAATGCCTCAGTCTGAGCAAATTATTACTGTGCTACTATTCTGGTCGTTTTGTTTGTTGCCTGCTTGACTTAGACTTTATAACATAACGTGATCTAGCCAACTCTTGCCATGTAAGTTTGAACTCTATTCCCCCACACATATACACACACATATTGTTCTATGTAGGTAGTAAGTAGCATAAATGTATAACGTTCAAATATTCCATCGTAGTACGTACTTGTACAAGTTTATATTGTTCAACTTTGTATTGTACTGGTGTGGTAGAATGATTCTGGGCATATTTGGAAAACTCTTATTGTGTTGTAGCTTGTAGTTCTCTGATGGTATTATATAATATATTATATGTAGTTTAGTTTCTCTTGTGAATTCCGTTGGTAGTATTAGTAAGTTGAGGTGGAGAGAGGAGTGTATTGTATTGTAGTCCATATGGGTGAAACAAGGTACATGTGCAGTATCTGTGCATGTAGCAGTTTTAGCAAAAGCGTTCGCATCATTAAAGAACGAAAGGATAGAGAGTGACGAGCCGAGCAAGTATCTGAACCTTACAATAACTTTTCTTGCTTGTCTATTCTGGTGGTTGTGTTCATTCCAGGAAAATGGAGAATAGTGGAAATAGCAATAGGAATACGAATAGGAATACGCTGAGTGAGCTCGAATTGTAGAACTAAACGACCCAAAGAGTCACTATACTATTCATGACATGACACGGTGAATATTATGACTGGGAGTTTAAGTGGGGCTGGGGCTGCACTGGGAATGGTAGAGCAGAGGTATTTATTATACCTTCGTTTCATCTACCACTAATATAAGCACTACCTACACACACAGATACACAGCACCACAACTCCCGAACACACTATGAGACTTCTAGTTAGAAACCTATAAGTGCATTACATTGTGTATCATGATGATGGTAGTAACAAATGAATTTAACAAGGTTACTCTTATAATATCACAAATAATGGCAGAATATTATTGTATAACAAACTGAATTCGGCAAAGTTGGTAGTTCATGCTACAAATTCCACCAGATATTTCTAAAGATAGTCCAATCCAAGCTTCTACTCTGTGAGTGTCTGTGTCATGCTCTTTATACTCTATACAATATAATGTTGGAGCAATGTAGACTACTTGGTCCAAAAACAACTTTTAGTGTGTATAGATCCATGGTATTATAGTGAATTCGTAAAAGCCATTGCAATACAATCTGGCTAATCTGACGTATTCAAATAATCTCTGAGTGCAATCTAGAATTCATAGAGTGGCTCTGCGTAATTTACGTTGGAGCTTGAATAAAATTAATGGAATGAATGGTGTAGTACATTTTTGATGGAAAACTTTAATGCTCTCTTTTGTCCTTCCACTTGATTTAAATGTTCTTTTGCATTTCGTCCATAAATTTTTCACAGATCAAATTTCAATGTTATAATTGCAACGAGACATGACGTGAATAAATTCTCAGAGAGTTAAGTTTTCTCTCCGTATCTGATAATAAGGGTAATTTACTCAACCGAGTCCTTAGCTACTCCGCCTTTATACGTGCTTCCTCCTCAAATTCTCCACAGAGTGAGAGAGAGAGAAAGAGAGAGAAAGAGGAAAGTTCTCTTGAGTCGAGCAGCACCAGAAACTTGTGATGGGCTTTGGTAAAGGCTTAATTATCTTTCATTTATTCTTCGAAAACAAAGAGAGGTCGGAGTACCGGAGTATAGAGGAGAGTGCAGGATCTTGAAGGTGCTACTCTATGTTAAATTACATTTTTACAGTGTGTTTTCTTTTAGCCGTCAGCCACGCTTTATATATAATATTGTTTGTTCTGAATTCATAGAACCGCCTCTTAGCAGCAGAGTAGAGTGTAATATTACTACAAGAGATGAAAATAATGAAATAATGCAATTTAGAGTCTACACTATTGTTCTACAAATTCTATGCCACAATATTCATCCACTCTCGTCTTCTTCCTTGTTGTTATTGTAACTTTTCAAGTAATAGTTTAAAGTAGTCTATCTGGACTGGACTGGAATCTATACCTATATTTTAGTAGTTTGTGTGTTTTGTACCGCTGCAGATGGTGGCTCCCGTTTTACTAAACGAGTGTTGCCTTCTACTATTTGTAATGTGTTGTTTGTGCTCAGTCCATCGCACTATGGTATCTACACATTAAGAGATGATGGATGACAAGTCCATCCTATGAGTAGTAGGCAACTTAGGCATTGTGATGGAGAAAATGATCTTTAGACAACCACAAATAATAAATTTGGGATTAATCAGTCAAACATGTCTAAGAGAGTTACAGTATAAGTTAATCAACCGCATCTTCTCACAGACTCACAGCAGCTCCATTTGAAACTGGGAATTCGGCAGGTGAAGTTGAAATTGTTGGCTGTTGCTTTGCTTGTTTTCTGAACATTAGGGCATTTTCCTTAAAGTACAGAAATAAGCTCTCTACACTATGTGTATATGTAGCATGTCTGTATATTGTCTAGGTATATTCTATCATGGTATTGTAGAGTATTGTATTGTGTTATTTATTGTTTATGTGGAGGAAGCTAACTGTGAGCTTTCTCTGTCTGTCTGTCTGTTGGTTGTTAGTGAACAGAACAGGCGTGACGATATTCGTAGGCTAACCGGGTGATCTCCGAAACATCCAAGATTCCAATTTCTTTGCTTTCTCCGGTGTAACAGTAAGTGTTTCGGAATGGCAGAGAGTGTGTGAGAAATTCATATTTCTTCATACTGTGCAACTGATAGTCATAATTTAGCTAATGTATCTGTAGTAGTACAAGATGTGCCAGCTCATGCATATATTTACAGATTCTACAATTTACATTTATATCCTCCTGATAGTATATCCATATCATTGTATGTACCTATAATGCAATAGCAACTTTTACACAGGGTGTGTATACCTAAGTATAAAATATGTAACGTGGAGTGATAGGGAAGTGCAACTTTATGCCTTACAGATGTGAGTAGGTATAAGCCGTATTTTAGTTTAGTACATCACAGCATGACTTCTTCGTGCTTTTCATACAGTTTGCTTTACACACACTTGTCCTGACCCAAATTCTAAATTAAGAGCTGCACGCCTTGCATGGGTGACATGACACTAAAGAAAACTAGAGCGGATTTACTAGCGTTTATGTGTATTCTAGGTAGTGCTGTATCGTTGATTTTATCCAACCCATTAGAGAAATTGGTGAGAGATGTCTTTTCTTAATTTTCCGCCTGGTGAATTGCATTTACGAAGAAAAACTCGGCGAGTCAACCAAGTTTAGACTAAACAAGACATCTAATATTAGTTCTAGAATGGCAACGGCACACTCTCAGGCTTCTAAATCCATACACTACATGACAACACGACTACACACAGACTAATATAATACAAAACTGAAGGAACAGAGCTCTGTCTACATTTCAACATGTAAAATCGTAATGGACTATATTATGTTATCCAATGCTAGTGTATACCTACATAGAAGAGCAGGAGACGTCGTCGCTAAAAGGGAATATGCATTTTTGGCATGCATGCATTTTTTTGTTTATAGCCACACTTAGGTGCAGATGATTTTTACTACTGCAATTCAAAAAAGTCTGTGTGTGTTTCTACATTTCATAGTACCTAGCTTCCTACACATACACAGAGTAATTCTATTTGAAATGTTCAGTGTGAACTACAAACTTGGGTCGTATATTGTGAGGAATGGTAGTACAATAGCGCCCAGGTCTTATTTAGGTACTTCAGTTATGTTTATATTGTAGGTAGTATGTGTATAGATACCTAGTACATATAAACATGTAGTGCAAATGAAAAACTTTCTAAACGAATGTTGAAATAGGGGAAAGGAATGACAGACGCTTTTTCCAGTTCAAATCCACTCTAACTGAAAAGTTGATAACACAAGATCAATGCATGGCAGGCTACATGATATGATACTGAGAAAAGGTTATTGTACGACGACAACACATTGAGAAATTTTCTATTCTCTTGTACCAACATTCCCATTTACAACAATATTAGTACGAATCTCATTTTGCAAGCTAGCAAGCAAAGCAAGGCAAGGGAAAGTTATTCTCGAATATTTATATCCAAAAAAGATTGCTTAGCTTTACAACGAGCGCTCTCTTTCTCAGCCCCTCAGCTCAATTCAATTCTGGGAGTCCGGAGTTTTCTGGAATTTGATCGGGTTCTCTCAAAGAAATAAATGCATGTCGTGATGTGATTTTTGCGATAGCTATTTATTGTGTAGCCTTCTAAATTCCGATGCAAACTCAAAGCACCGTCTACTTATACATGAAACATTGTGAAAAGACTATAAAATTTGGTCAACGAGGTGCAAAACTTGGAAAAGCCCCAGTTTCACACTACGTTGATTCCTGTTTGACAGCGACTTGTCACCATATTAGTACCACTACACACAGCTACACAAATACATACACTACCATTCAACTACCAGATAGCAAGGGTGATGCCATTTTTGATAGAAGTACATAGTACATACTCAGTAGTAGTAGAAGTAGAGTTGACTCGATTTGCAAGGTACATTATACATAGAGACAAACGAAACTTACTTTGCTCCTACTCATGCAGCAGCTTATGTATGTGCAAGGAGCAAAATTTGATCGATGAGACAAGAAGTGACTAAAAAACTGAAGCCGAGCTACTACTACATACAGAGTAGTACAAAATTCCTAACACACAAAAAGCAATGATGTTACTTTGTTCTCGCAGTCCAAGTCCCTATACGGCCTTACCCTTACTAGTCGTAAATGCTATATTTTTCTGCGCTTACGCTTACGTAGTTTAGTTACAATGCTACAATGTTACATAGACCAACCAAGTTGATTTGATAACATTCATAATATGTAATACGTATGAATTTATCTTAGTATAGACTTTTGTGTTGCTTTGCTATATTCCATCCATTAGCAAAATATACGCAAGCCTTGGCTGTATTCATGGCTTAATTCATGTTGTCGTTGTGGTAGATCCTTCATGTGGGATTTCAGTTCTTGTGCACCATGTATAATAATAGAAGACAAGAGAAAGACAAGAATTATGAAAAAACTACTACGATGCAAATGTTAACTCGTCTCGACTTACAGGAGAGTTTGACTTTTTCTTCTCAATACCTACCTTCCACTTACTTGCACTTCTATACAATAAGGTATTATAAGACAACTTTCACGTGCTACAATACAGAATACAGTTAGCAGTTGTATCGGGTTGGGAGAAAAACTCAGAAAGTTGTCCTTTTGTACAAAATGTGTGTGGACTTTTATATATGGATGTTTTAATGTAAGGCTTTTGTCTCATCTTCAACTCAATCAGCCATAATAGCATCATATATATCGCTCCTATCTGTCTTGGCATGCTATGCCGTGCAAAAGCTTAACGTGAAACTGCTCCCGTCTTTTTATTCTTATATTCATTATACTTACTTTGTACTGTAGCCAGATAGATCCAGACGAACCGGAGGAGTCCCCGTTCCCTAAGCCGTTGACATTTCACGTATCGTGTTTGTTTCGGAAAGAGTAATTTCAGTTTTTTTCTGATAGTGTTTTATTCCCTGGTATTTAGCTTGCTGTTTCTACTGCTGTGACTGAACTGAAGTACACAGGAACACACTATTAGTAAATGCAGTGGAATATATACTACATCCATTCATGTATTGTATTGTAGTAGAAGGAAAAAGAAATAAGTAGTATGTACGATACGTACATGCACACTAATGCAAAGCTACTGCACATTATAGGCAAACAACGCTGATAAGTTTTTCTTTTCTGGGTCGTTCCATGATTTTTATCACAGTTGAGCCTCCTCCAATGATTCTGTACTCTAAACTAAGGATTTCTGTGTGTGACATATAGGTACGGGTGTTTTCGGGTCTGGTGTATATATGAAATGGTAAATAAATACCCAAGTGCACACTAAACAAAATGACTTAACATAATTACTTAAATGTCACTTTAAATTACCCTCAGAATTAATTCCTACCATTTTTCAACACCTTTCTGCAATAGAAAAAGCAAATCTTGTTCAAGTGTACTACGCATTTACATTGCGACAAACCATAGTAAGCATGGCAGCTATAGTTCTCCCATGGAAGAATGATAAAATGCGAAGCCCTTCATCTTTCGGATTAATCTACACTGAGACTACACCAACTTGTTTAACAAAAAGTATCCTCATACCCGCTATATCTCGTATAATATGATTCTATAGCAATTGTAAGTGCACCACTGTTATTTCTTAGTATGTAAATCGTATTTTTAATAGATATTTGTTTCTAGAGTCATGAAATAACATCGTCTTTTTTGCACCGGACTTTCTAATGTAAAATCCTAGCCCGAAAGATAATATAAGAGAAAGTTCCAAGTTTTAAGACGCAACACGGACGCAAGAAACACGGAGATACACCGAATAGTTGCACTGTACTGGTACAGAACATAAAGTAGAATATCAAACAAGTACATTCATACACAAGTATACAGTTGTATCTACTGAATACATTCCTTCGTTAATAATATGAAATGTCTACTCTAAGCTCCTGTGTCTGACTGTAGGCTATGATATAATATTATGCTCTCGTTCTTTATATTCTACTTTCGCAAACAATACGTGAACTCGAATACACAGAAAAGAAAATGAAAATATTTACATATACATTTGAGGATAGCTCTACTTGCTTTACTACTACAAGACTACAACTCCATCCTAGCTCGTAGTTTTGTGCATAACGAAACTTTGCATTTACCATGATGATGGTGGGTTGTATTTGTATCTCTGTAGCACAGTATAGGTTTTGTGTCTGTTCTTTTCTTAAGTTACTACTATGCCTTCGAGAAAGGTTAAACACAAAGCAAGAAAGTACACTAGCAAACAGAAAGCCAAAAATACTTTATAAAACACACCGAGGCAGGAGAGTCAAAAAGAGAGAAAGAGACTTGACTCTGAGAATTTTATAAGAAAGTAAGGAAAGAGCGAGAGACAGTGTACTAGAAATAATACCTACTACATACATAGTTGGATAAAATAAGTACAAAGAAGGCTGGATCGTGCAAAGTTATTATAATAATATTACATTCGTTTGGCTTTGTTACAGCATAATACAGTAAACTACACTATGGTGGGAATATTATGATAGGAAAGTGATAAAGAGTGCATGTGTATGTGTTACACAACATAACATAATGTTTCCAAGTATATTTCAGTAGGCAAAGGCCTTCAAAACCTTCTCACTCTATGTAGAAACTAGTTTTTGCATGGGACTGTGTGTTGTATACATGGGAAACATTATAATATCAGTGTAGTACTGTACAGGTGCCTTGCAGCCCACACACACCCGCCAACAACTCACTATTTCCCATTCTACTAGTAAGTTGCTTGCATTCGTATTAAAATGCTATTGCCACTTTTACTCAAACTTGTTAGTTTCATGTGTGTACAATGCTTCTCGCGTTCAATGTGCATGGAAAATATGATGTGGTGCTGCTTTCGCCTAATGTAAGATTAGTTTCGTGTATAGTTTACAGTTGCTCTGCTCCTACTTACAATACGTTTCACTGCATGTGATATGAGATTACATTATAATGTAGGTATGAACTACGTATGAATAGCTACAGTATGGTAGTATTAAAATTTGCATAGGTAGGTAGTATTTATACATACGTGGAAATAAGCACGCTATATAGTTAGAGCTGCAGCTAAAGTATATATTTATTACAGGAGAGAGTGTTCGTTTCACCGAAAACTGAGTGAGTTAACCTTAAGTTTAGCTTTCGGTGCGATATGCATGCATGTGTGTGTAATGTAGATTTGAGAAGATCCTGTGAGAGATAAGCACTTGGAGTCTTATACTACAAAGTTAATCGTTCACAACACAGATATGCATATATGTATGTATAAGTACGTTCGTCGGAACAAGTTGTATCTACAAATTCCCCATGAAAATACACAGGGTCATCTGGAAACGAAGCTTGGAGTGTTTTTGCACATACATAAAGGGCACCCCGTGTGTACTTTTAATCTGCCATACATAAAGACAGCCTTCGCTTTCCTATGTTATGTCCTGTCCTGAGAACTTGGGCTCAAAGCTCTGACTTCGGCTTAGCTCTGTGGTAGACAGGGGGCTTATTGATTTACCCGTTCTGCTTTTCCTACTTGTAATACGCGGACTACAACCTTATATTTTACATAACATTCTTCCAATGTGGCCTTCTTGACGTCTTAAAGTCAACTTTCCTTCGCTTAACATTTCTTAAATTATATTTCATTACATTTTAGTCACCTTCGAATTATTTTGTCATAATCCCACCCTAAAACTTCACATTCGGATTTATTCAGCTTTACTTGTGTAGCTTATGTAAGTAGGAATTCTAGATAGGTGTATGTAATCTGTATTCGTTCATAAAGTCTGTCTGGTTCAAATAGTGGAAGAATTTCCTTAGGCTATTACAGATATAATATGTCAAAGTTTTACATACATTTTGCAATTAATCAATCATTTCGCAATATACCGTAAGTACTTTTCCAGCCAACCATTTCCATTTCCTGTTAAAAAAGTAACTGCTGGAAAATCGCAATAAATAATATAGAATAACTTATGTTGCAAGTTACACAGTCTCTTATTACAGTAACGTTCTTATATTGTACAGAGGAAACGAAGTTTAATTTGAAAAGGGGAGAAAGTAATGAAACGTGAGTTAAGTAGATTTAACTTGTACATTTGCTAAATTGCATATTGCTGTAAATGTACATACCTATACTATGTAGCTTGAGGTTAGTGTCAAAATTATTTTATATGAAAATTTCTGACCCGTATAAGAACTATATACATACGGAAAGTCATAAAAGTTTTATTGCACTTAAGCTGTACACGATTCAATATTATGAACAGGAACGGACGACGAAACGATTTTGTTGTCAATAAGTGCTTGAAAATATTTGTCGGGAAGTCTGAACCCCAGAGGAGTATCAAGTATCCTTTAGTGCAGTAATATTTTATTTTAGTGTGTCATCTCGTCTGTTCCGTTTAATGAAAGCGGTACTGAAGTAAACTGTTAGCTACCTTTGTGTTATGCCCTGATATTATTGTAACAACCGTCTCATCAAGAACGTCCAGTTGAAGCTGGCAATTGGAATGACACACACAGAGCGAGAGGAAACTGAAAGTCAAATAAAATGGAATAAAATAAAGGGGAATGGTAATGGCATGAAATGAAGTGGAAGTGAAATTGTGTTGAGGCTGTTATAATATTACAGTTATGCTGCGTTAACGTTAATATTGCTTTCCTTTACGGCTTTCGCTGTGTACATTCCGATTCCAACTCACAAAACTCTCACAGTTCCTCCATTCCCTTATTCTCCTCCACATTACATAACATTACGGCTATAGTAGTCGACTTCGGTTCGCACAAGGAATTGTAGATTTCAGATAGGACGTCTTTTGAGTGCCTTTGCGATCGCCAAATACCCAATCTTAGACACAGTGCAAAAACTCTCTATGGGAAACCAAATGCACATATTAAGTATCGTTTCTCTTACATATACAGCTCCAACTTGCTTTCTCACACAGTCATGGAAAGTCACCAACATATCCAATGCCCTTTATACATACGAACACGGGAATAGTACAGAGAAAAGTTCAAGGCAAAAGAAACCGATACAATATTGAACATATACCTACACATACTACACACATGAGCCCCACATATGCTAAAATATATTCTATACACTTACACCATATTTCCTTGATAGTGTCAAGGCCGTATTTAGAATTCCATTTCGGGTGGGGTAAAATACCAATATGATTCACATAGTGTCTGTTATCGCGCTACGCGCGAAAAAATTGAGCTATTTTAAGCCAAAATCAATCTAAAATTCATCAAATGTGAAAAAATTTGCGACTTTTTGCACTTTTTTGGTAAAATGCCCTATTTTTCCGATTTCGGAGGGGCAATTGCCCCCTTTGCCCCTCCTAAATACAGCCTTGGATTGTATGTATATATATTTGTAGGTATGTGTGTTAAAACACTAGATTTTTATTCTGTATAAGATTCTTGAATCAAATACCTATATAAAGTTTAAAGTATACGTCTAATGTAAAGTAGAGCTTTAAGGGAGTAGGCAATCGTCAACGGCAATCACATTTTCAATGTCTTTCTCTGTAGACTCTCTACACATGTATTTGTATAAGTATTATGTGTCAAGACCTAATGGTATACTATTATTGTACACTTATTGCATGTCTAAATGGTTACTCCATGTGCATGAATATGCATTACTAGGTACAAATGGTGTTTATATATAGGTGAGTGTAATACGAGTGTTGGAGAGTGTGCGTGTACTAATAGAACTACATATAAAGCAGATTTAGTGTGAGTTTCAATCTAACAATAAGTGCTTGTAGCATTTATAGTGTTTAACTTTATCGAGAAATTTTAGGTGCTTTTCCTTCCTTTTTCCACAGTTGAACCTTTTACCTTAGTGTTGTTTTAGCTGGGATTGCACAATAGAACTACGTATGGATGTATGTAGTATTATGGAAGTGGTAGCTAGTAGGAGAAATTGTTGTAGTAGTGTAAGTGCAGTCGAGTAAGTGAACTTTGGAACAAATACGTTCCTGAATAATGGTTTAACCCGTTTATACTCTGGCTTCCCATTTATCGTACCTCAACTAACTTGATTACCTCGTTTACCTGATAATGTCCGTTTGATGGCTATGACTTCCCCCATGAAATCCCCCGAAATAAACGAGCAGCCATGATTATAGTTGTACAATTCTTAGCCGTTTGCATCCTGTTATTATTATTCCTTGTTTTAGTCAGATTAAATAACAAATCAATTCAAATCTTCACATAAAAAAACCAATTACTTAGTAAATAATGAAATAACATGTAATAAAAACAGAGTCAAGTTCATTTTTTGTATATTTTTCGAGTTTATTAGCCCATTTTCAACTTATAATCACACAACATTGTATAATACGACACTTAAACATATTACAAATCTGAAGATCCAGTTATTTAATGTATGTTTTTACACAGTAAAATAATTGGAAGTAGTTTACAATTGAGGCAGTTATTCTTAAAGAGTCAGAAATAATTTAGTGTAATTTCCCGTTGTAATGACACCTTGTCTGTTCATGGTTTCGACAATTATCATAAATCAAAATAGTTAACCTTTGATTACAATCGAAAAGGAAAAGTGTAGCTATTTAGCATCGGTAAATGTTCTACTTGCCTTTAGCAACTGTTAATAAATCTGTCAGTAAATACGTACAACGTTTGCCTTTCCCGTACATCTACAAATAGTAGTACCTACTGAAATACCATAATCGTAGCTATTTATTTACTCTCGTGGACCTTTAAATACAGTTCAAATTTCTCATTTCATTATTCATGCCTTTCTACAAATGACTAATAAACATTATTAGTTATTTACTTACTTAGTAGTAGACCACGATATTGTGGTGTAACACAAATCTTAAGCTTGCCCCTACCAATGCAATGAGGCGTATAAATAAAATTTAATGATTTATGTCAATAGGTACGGTCAGTAACTAATGTTTACTTTTCCTAGCTGTGAACATCTTATACTTACTGTGTCAACAAATCCTTCACCTGTTAAATCAAGGGCAAACACTCCAAATGTCAAAATGATGAACCAAAATAGAAATGTCGCTTATGTACACACTATGTCTGCTCGTCCTTTCAAGTGTGTATTACTTACTACATGGTGTCTGGTTACTTTCTTCTGGTATCTTTTGCATTTTAATTTCATTTCATGCTAACAAACAACTAACAACCTTTCAAATTACCATTTACTAATAATTGCTTGCTGTATTTCTTTGCATAAAATATCAGTACCTATACTTCATGTATGCACAATAAATAAATCTGCCTAGTAGGTACTTGTAAAGTAAACGAATAGAAGATTTAGAGACTCAAAAAGAATATAATAATATATGATTCCTTTATATTGCTGGGGAGGTAAAATAGAAAAATGTGCCAACAGAGTTTGCTTATGCAATATTTACAATTTTAGGCAGAATCATATTATAATAAAGAAAGTGGATGACTCATGAGAAGGATCGACTTGCTATGGTACAGCATGGTATGATATAATAGGATTCAAGGAAAAACTTAGATTCTCTCGCTTGACAAGTTTGGGTCTTTGGGTTAGGACTT
>JAQFYB010001950.1:0-28064 GCA_034694085.1 Pogonognathellus longicornis
AGCTCGCGCCCACTACATACTTATGAACAGACCTTTTCAAGGAAATCACAAAAAAAATATGCCTTCTCATCAGCAAGGTCACCTTAAGCTTTCAAAACGCCGATTGCCTGCCGCTGAGGGGTTTGCTATTTTTCAACATACGAATATGAAATTTTATATTCTAAATATTTGGAATATGCTCTACCAGGTTCTTACGAACCATTTTGGTGCAGTATTTTTGGTTTCGAACGTATAGCCAGGTCAAAGTTGACCAATTATCATGTACAGTTGCATTTTTCTCGCAAGCTAAAGAACAATTCGAAAATATTATAGACACCAAATATGTTTAGTCTATTAAAAGGAACATTTTGTGTATTTCACTTTTTTCAAAATTTGTCAATTTAAGGGAAATATCCAAAAATGGGGTATAGTAATTTCAAAAAATGACTGAGACTGACTGAGAAAATAAAAATGCTCCCACCCATTTCCAAAAAGAAACTTGGAGTAAGGTCGATTATTATATTATCTATCAGCTGTGTAAATAAAAAATTGGAAACGGGTGGGAGAGGCGGGTCAAAATTACGATTTTAACAATTTTCCCAAAAAAGCACAAAATAGAGATGGGAATGGTATCCATGAAAGCTAAACAGTAGCTCTAACCTCCGGGCGTGTTTATGTTTCGCTCTCAAATCAGATCTCAACTTTTAGAATCCTTGATTTTACGGGGCAACCATTGAAGTATGGCTATTTGCGACAACCGCGAAATGAATAATCTTTCCTCATACTACTATTTCATGCAGTTAATGATGCGTATTACTGAATTATTATAGATAATAATCTCCAACATTTCTGCTGCTTTGCCTCCTTTATTGTGCTGGAAAATCTAAGCATGTAAATACATGATAAATTGATTTATTCAGTTATCTTAATACCCTAGAGTACAATTTAAATTCTCTACTCCAGCAAAGTAAATTATATGGTTTCTACTTTTTATTAAAAATAATAGGAAGGCGTTTTAAATATACAGCCAATATTTTAAGGATTTTTGTATATTTATCAAACTTGATTTTTTTTCTAACGTTTATATTTATGGGCCAAAATTTAGATGTTGGATAAGCACCACCGTATAGCGCCATGACAATTTTTTCGACAATTGCTTGGCATTCTGACATTCAACCGACTTTAATGTGCCACGAAAAGTCATCAAAATTAATTTTAATGGTGCATGAATCCGATTTATGTAATCTGATACATCTTGTGAATCCTTGCAATCTAAATTAAATGGAAAAATGTACTTGTAAGCCCTACGCAAGTAGTTAATAATAATTTTGATAAACTGATGACGTACCCACACATTTTTCTTTTAATAAAATACAATGAAGTCATCAATTTCTGAAGAAATAAGGCATTATGAGAGTGTATAAGGATATTGTGGAATCGATAGCGATTTCCCATAAAATCGACTGAGGAATGCATGCAGTGATGAGATAATAGGGTAGGAACTTTAAACATGGCAAAATATTCAGTTTGTTTTTAAAAGGAGGCGTTTCAACAAAATATCACATTTCATATGAAGTAAATCCACAAATACTAATTATTTATTAAATGCAATGCCAAAATCAAAGAGTGTACACCAAGCTCTAGCGTCAGGTTATCGAAGGGAATTCTTTTACCACAAATGTTTGTATTTAACAGTGAATAACGTAAATAATATGAGTACTTATAAAATGAATGCTCTAGAAAGTTTATCGTTGTATGAATTTGGAACAAACGCAACATTTATGTGGTGATTTATTTCATTGGATAGGAGAATAAACAGCATACGTTTTTCTATATGACTTTAGTTTTAGTTATTCATATCAATACTTTATCTGTTAAATAGGTAATAAGTATATGCCTTGTAATAAGTGGATAGTATGTAAGTATGTAATATTATGTAATATTATGTCTGGATTTTTTTTACATCGGTTAAATTAAAAGTATATTTTGATTTTAATTTTTATATACAATACTATTATGTAAGCATTTTTAGCAGGCGCGTAGCCAGTTATGTAATTTGGGAGGTGCACAGCAGATTTGTGTGCAAAAGTTGACTATTAGTAGGGCAAAACTCGAATATAAGTCCATCATAGAGCGTTGAAATGGAGTCAATTAGATTAATACCTAGGTAAAATGCATCTAATTTGCGCTAAGCGCCAATTTTTACTTAATTTTTGAACTTTTTAGGCAAATTTATCTAATTTTTGATATATTTTATGCATTCTGGGGGTGCACGTGCACCCTCCTTGGCTACGCGCTTGATTTTTAGTAAGATTTAAATATTAGAGAGTTATTATTTACGAAACCCTATTTGTGTTTTGAAATGCATCATTGTATTGACAAAATTTTAATTTCTGGACAAACAATTTCTCTCTTTACTTCATCGTTAATAGCACGCTAATTGTACCTTTGCTAACTGAGTACAAATGCGAGGATACTCCACTTTTCTTAGCGAAATAATAAGTTCCCACATTTATTTTTAACGTTTGGTAAGATTTGATTTGCTTTAAAAATAAAATATTTTTCGATTGTTTGGCATAAATTATAACGGTACGTTTAACACTTTTGAATAGATTGTAAGGCATTGCAGCTATATAGAGCATTATAACATCAGCACAAAACATAATAAAACCAAATGTTCCGCAAAAAATTATTATGTTGGTGTCTAATGACTTATACTTAGCTATACATATGAAGTTACAAAGAAAGGTCATGCGTTTAAGTACAAAATGAACCATGAGTACCATGAAACTGTAAATTTCGTTACCCAAAAAACACAAAATAGAAAGAGATTTGGCGGTGGCATGAATATTTAATGGTAGTCAACACGATGCAAATGTTTTGTAATTTTGCTTGCCGTACCTGCATAAAATATGACATTTTTCGATTACTTTTTTATTAATATGAAATGTAACGTATGTGTAGTGCGAAATGTAAATGCTAACATAATAATGTATGTATTTATTAATATTAAGCGTCCTACAACACTTTCGAAAATGGAAATCATGGGAAATTGCTCTATAATAAATGACGGTTTGGTCAAAAATTGTTTAAGATAACTAGTTGACTAAATTCCTAACTCTAGAAAAATCTTAAATGTCACTATGAAAATTTATTGAGCCTGATATATAAAAGCGGACCCTTTTCGTTTAGCATCATCACAACAAATGGGCTTATGAAAAATATGAGTGCATTTGGACTCACCTTAATTCTTTTCCAAAGTCTAGAAAAATCAATAACAAAGTTAATGCTAGACTGTAGTAATACATCATAATCCCCACTCCAGTAAACGCCAAGTGAGCATAAAGCATCGTCGATGGAATGGCTACCAAAAGCCCTATGTCGTACTCATCGGGAATCATTGAAGTATACCAAGCGAATATTTTAGGAAATATCAAAGGTATTGGTACTATTGTTAAAGGCAGAAACACCATAACACACAAATTCATGATTGCAAATATTTCGGCGAAAGGTCTTCGTTCGAAATCATCTCTTTTCCAATATTTTTCTGTGTATTCAATTTAATAGTAATAATGATAAAATATTTTTTCAAATTATGCTGATTATTAGTAAATTAATTTGTTACCTTTAAAATGAGCGTCATAGCTAATTAGCGCATTTATCATGCACACGTAGTGGTATTTGTGACATTCACAACGAATTTGTGTAATATTTATCATTATCATTTCACATCCAAAGAATGTGCATATTGCGTATTCATGAATATTACTTTTGAAGAATTCTTCGTCGAGAAGATAGCCTGCAAGGATGCGTCCCCCTAGGTAAGAGGTGTATATGAGCGCCATAACAACTGACGTGTACCATTTTATTTTGGATTTTTTATCACTCGCAACATAAATACTTTCCTTTCGGTCGTCCCATTTATAAGGAACAGAGCCAAGCAAATGAGCCCATAGAATAATAAAACGAAATATTTTCAGTGTTCCTTTCCTCATTATTTTGAACAATAATTTCAATACTTGTCTGTGTATGTACTCTGAGCGAAGTTGAATGTATAGTGGAGTGGTCTGATTTCGTTAACTGTACATTGAATTTGGCAAATGTTTTATCACATTTGTTCATTTTCTTTTACTGAAACTATGTAATTCATTTTCTGTTGTCTACTTACGTAATCACCTATGTTGGTAATAATAGGTAATAATCTCTATCATTTTTGCTGCTTTGCATCCTTTATTGTGTTCGGAAATCTAAGCATCCAAGTAAATTGATTTACAAATATTAGTATTTATTATTAGAAGATATCGGACTTGCATGTTTTAAATTTTCAAACAAGTTTCAACGGAAGTACATGAAAGTGCTAACCTTTGGATATAAACGTTTCAACCTAAAACTAGTCGATATTAAATTTTGTTTGACAAGTTTCACATTTTTTAATGATTTTGATTACGGTTAACATAGTTAATGCTTATATAATGCCAATTTTGCACATTTTTTATCATTTGTGTTTGATTTTCAATACAATATATGATCAACTATCTTACCAATTTGTATCAAGGATGTACTTAGCGGCAGTGAGGTAAAGTTCGTACCCCCAAAAATTGAAGTTGCTTTACCGTAGAAGTTTACACAATCGAGAACACCCGGCCCTTTGCGCTACACGCGAGCATTGTCAATTTTAGGCTGATTTTTGTCCTTTATTGAGGATTTAATCTAATTGATTATAATTTCTGAAATATATTTTCTATTTGCATCACTACAATAAATAATAAGTTTCTATCAGATATCAGAATGTAAATAGCATTCTAATCCTTGGTTGTAAAACTGTTCATATGCTTCAGTGCTACATTAGTGTGCGATATGCAAAAGTATATTATATTCATTTCAGCCTAAGTAAAAAGTAATCCAACCATTTATAAATTCCAGATTACGAAATATTAATTATTCCGACATTAATTGTGATCACCATTAAATTTTTAAGAAAATCCAATAATTTAGACATTGGTGGAATTTAGATTTATAAATCATGGTTTAAATTGACGATTTAGGATTAGTTTCAATAATTCTTTTTAGAATAATTGGTTCATTGATGTTTAAATGAGTACGATAAACAAACAAACAATTTTTGATTGACCCTATACAAAATTCCGATCGGGATGCATTTGTCTGCCCATCTTTATATAGAAAGTAATTTACTTTTCTTTGATTGTGTTTTTAACGACATGTCCTATACTTCGGGATTGTTTGACCTATGCATTTGGTACTCTACCGATTTATTGTATATCACCTTTGTTCTCAAGTACTGATAAGAACGGCTAATTTCCAGGGAGTTTGGCAATCACGAAGATATTGCGCCGACTGTCACGAGGAATGGTCTCATGTTGGGAAATGCTGAGATTCGATATAGATTTTCCATCAATACTGTAAAGCGAGACTTTGTGATTAAGCCACGGATCATCCCACGTCACAATATATATTTACACACCAAGTTGTTTCTTTAAGGAAATAATAGAATGTAACAGTTTTTAGAGTGTATCATTGAGTAAAGATACGTGCAACTTCGATTCAGAAATTGGTTACATAAGCACCAGCTATATAGCGCCATTACAATTTTGTATGACCTTTGCAGTGCATTTTGACATTCAACCTACATGTCCAGAATAGGCATTAAAACTAATTATTGGTGCGCCTATCTTATTTATGACGCCAATACACGTTGTGAATCCACCAAATCCCAAACTAAATTGCAAATCCATATGCAATAATAAATATTATCATTAATATTGACTTTCCAGAACAGTTAATAATAATATATCCTTATCAATAAAAATTCTGCTAGGCACTCAGATTCTTGTATGGAATTTGTGGGTTTAACTAAATGTACAATGATTTATTTGGTTACTAATGTACACCTGTAGTAAGAATTTACATTCTTTACACTAGCAAAATTGAAAGATAATTTTTGAACTTTACACATTAGATAACAATAAAATTTGGACCAAATTTGCTACATTTTTACTAAACCTGGATACGTACCTGTTGTTACAAAACAAAAAGTTTAATTCGTATTACATAAATACGCCTAAAATTTTATTCACTAAAAAACAAATTGTATAAAAAATGATTTCATTTAGAATTTCCGATATGCAAAGTTATGCCGCTCGGCTTAAGTCGATGTGGCAGAATAAAAGATTCAGTTAATTATCATGATCACAAATATTGTGTAAGATTAATGTTCTTTACATTCCGATCCTAACGAACTCAGTGCAATTTTTTAGTGTCTAGCATTGTACTAAGCACTGCAGTTAAATTAGAATATTATAACATGAGCACCAGTTATTTTAGATTATGTACCAGCAAAATACATATAAAAGTATAGCCTGCACGTAGTCTACTTCAAACAACCTTGCAATCGGGACAAATCTCAAGTTAGGTCTACTAGGGTGGTTTGCACATCTTACGTTCCCGGCGCCAATCAGTCCGACTATCAATTTACTTTTTTACAATATATTGGAATATCAGGACGGGTTCCAACCTAGTCTAAATACCAATACATTTTAAGCAGTTTACAATTAAAATTAGTAATTTGTGTTTTATATGTAATCTTTACGAAACGATTTATAACTGTAAAAATGAAATAAATAAATGGGTTGCTACTTATAGGTGCTAGTTGTGCAGTTACCAAAATCAAGTCGGATTATCGCAGTTAATAATAGTGGGATACAGAAAATGTAGAAATTACTAACAAATTTTGTTCTATTGAATCTACGGTGAAAATAGTGAAGCTTGAAACAACAGTATCTACCATGGTATTATTATAAGTGTGCATTATTAAAATTTGTAAATAGTTTTAAATTGCATGTGTATCAAAACTGTATATTTGCATTTTATTCGCTATTAATCCATGTCAATGGTATAATTATTTTGATATGTCTACTAAAATTGACTTTAGCTGAAACTTTTTGTATTTTTTTATTATTATTTCGGCTCAGTATATAATGTAGGCCGGAAATTTTGCAAACACTAAGTAAGTATTAGGTGGGTACCCCAAAACCAATTTCTTTGTGTCCCATTATAGGTGTCAATCGATCAAGAAAAGAATTATAAAATCGATAAACTAGAGTTTTATTGATATCGGTACTATATTGCATATAGAAAAAATCCTTCCCTCCGCTAGTGTCAAACATTGTTCTAGATTGGCTTGCCTCATCCCTAGAAGAACTATTGAAAAACGTTTTTATTCTAATTTTTTTTTGAATTAAACACATATTCTATAATTAATTTTATATGTCTAATAAATTTGACTTTAGCTGAAAATTTTGTATTTTGTATTATTATATCGGCTCAGTATATTATGTAGGCCGGAAATTTTGCAAATACTAAGTATTAGGTAAATTTTATGTATCCCAGTAAATTTTATGTGTCCCAATAGGTCTCAATCGATCAAAAAAAAATTATAAAATCAATAAAATAGAGTTTCATTGGTTTCGGTACTATATTAATTGCATATTGTAAAAGCCTTCCCCTAACTATTTCTCTACGCTAGGGTCAAATATTGTTCTAGATTTACTTGGCTTATCCCTAGAAAAACTATTGAAAAACGTTTTTATTATAACATTTTTTTGTAGTAAACACAATTTTGCTTCAATAAATTACACCACTCTTGGGAATGAACAGCTAGATTAACTGTTGTTCTAGATTGACTTGGTTTGTGGGTCGCACTGATCGTTCAAAGAACGAGTCTTTTGTCTAGTGATTACATATAACAACATATTGTATATCGACATGACATTTCCCAGCCACTTAGACATTTAGCCGACAGTAATGTGCATGTACTGTGTAATACTGTATAAAGGCATAGAAAAGTAAATGTGTATCTGATTTGTGAAAAATCAAACACAACTGCGATTTATCCAAATGTATACAGGTTATAAGCAATCGACTTTTGAAGAAAGGAGGCAATGTGAGACACAGTAATAAATAGCATGGAATAAATAGTAATAAATAGAATCGATAACGAATTTGCAAGAAATCGACTGAGGAAAGCAGACATGCATTATATATTAAATACGTTGTAATATTCAGTTTGCCGTAAAATACGTTTCAACATCGATTTATTACCAAATATTACAATTTGGAATCTACATACTACATAGAGAGACGCTCATTTACGGGAGGTTGGTTTAAGAGCTGTACTCCTTCCAAATTTTGTATTGTACACTATATAAAATGAGGTTTCTCCGGAAAAGATGTTTTTGCCATAAAAGCGCAAAAAATTGCAAATTGTTTTGAGTAACCTTACGCTACTGCTCGGTGTAAATTACAGGATTGTGAAATCTAAAGTCACGGAGCTATAATGTATACCCCACTCTTACTTTAAAACTATTTACAAATTGTTTATTCCAAAAACATTATATTTACATTGTATTTAATGCAATCATTTAAATAATTAAATGAATAGGAGAAATATTACACTCTCACAAAATTTCATACAGAAGTAATGTGTAGTACTGAATTATTATGCAATAAATGTGCAAAGAATTAGACAATTGCTTATAACTACTCATTTTAAGACCTACTAACTACTACTACATAATGCATTGTACCTACTATACTAATGCATAATATATATAATACGTTTTCATAATAATAAATGACATTTAAATTTGTATTTGGTAATATAGATGAATTAGTAATATTTCTTCCATTCGTTTAGTTATTTAAATGATTACATTAAATACAGTGTAAATATGATGTTTTTGGGATAAACAATGCTTTACAGCAAAAGGATACAAAGAGTTTTTTGGTAAGTTAGAGTGGGGTGTACATTACAGTTCAAAAGATTTCATCATGCTTTAAGACAATAGGTTGAGCTGTAAAGTCGCCGAGCTGTAATTTACACCGTGCAGAAGCGTAAGGAGAACCAATTTACGCTACAAACAAATTTAATAATTCCATGATGACTGTTAACCTAATTTTCAAAAATCTTTGTCAAAACCTTACGCTTTAATCATCTGTAATTGAATTTTATTTGAATTTTTCAAAATTTTGAACACGCTCAGCTTCATTTTTCAAAATTCTTGCGCTAGGCGTGATTTTGATGCATTTTATTTGGCTTGAAACTAAAACTTTTAGGTTTGGCCTGCATACGCCCATGTAAGTCTTTGTTGGTTCCATTTCCAAACTTTAATTTATTGCTGTAGTGTATTCAAATGCAAGAATACCTGGTCTCCTTGAATGGAATTTACACATGCACAAACTCAGTAATAACAAAACATCCACAATGCGATTGTACAGTAATAGACGCGGGTGTACTACATAAAATGCAAGATTGTACAATGACATTTAAATACTTCATACATTAAGCATTACCAATTGCATAAAACTAAATATTATAATTAATTTTTACTATTTTATTGTAAATGTGACAATGGTAATAAAAATAAATTAACAATTTTCGTTATATTTTTGAAAAGCAGCTCTTGCTCTATTTAAAAGAAGAATTTCGTCCTTTATTAAAAGGATCAAATTCTGAATGTTATTCATTACTATTACCCATCTCGATAATCAATCGCTTTACTTCATCGTTAATAGTACACTAATTGTGCCTTTGCAGACCGAGTGCAAATGCGAGGATACTCCACTTTTCTTAGCGAAATAATATGTCCCCACATTTATTTTTAACGTTTGGTAGGATTTGATTTGCTTTAAAAATAAAATATTACGTGACTCTTTGGCATAAATTGTATCGGTACGTTTAACACTTTTGAATAGGCTGTAAGGCATTGCGGCTATATAGAGCATTATAACATCCATACAAAACATAGTGAAACCAAATGTTCCACAAATAATGATTATGTTCGTGTCTAACGCATTATACTTAGCTATACATATAAAATTACAAAGAAATGTCATGCGTTTAAGTACAAAATGAACCATGAGTAGCATGAAGCTGTAAATTTCGTTTACCAAAAGACACATGATAGAAAGCGATTTGATGGTTGTATGAATATTTTGTGGCAATCGACATAATTCAATTGTTTTATATTTTTTTCCGTAGTACCTGCATAAAATATGACATTTTTATTAGTTTTTATTATTAATTTGAAGTGTAACTTGAGTGGTGCGAAATTTAAATGTTAATAGAAATTAAATTTAATATTAGGCGTCCTACAAAAATAGATGAATGCTTAGTCTAATTTTTTTAATATTATTGACTAAAATCTTGATCTAGGTTCTAATTATATATTAAAATGTCATTATGAAATTTTATTATTTGTCGTTTTTTGATTTTGACTGATGTCTAAAAAGTTTTTGTTTGTTCTACATGTTGAAAATTACAATAATAGGCTAATGAAAAAATATGAATTCATTTACAATCACCTTAATTCTTTACCAAGTTCCAATACGATGAGTATCAAATTTAATCCAAGACTGTAGTATAACAGCATAATTCCCACTGCAGTACAAGACATGTAAGCACACAGCATCGTCGACGGAATGGTTATTAAAAGACCCATTTCGTACTCATCGGGAATCATTGAGGTATACCAAGCGAATATTTTAGGAAATATCAAAGGTATTGGTACCACTGTCAAAGGCAGAAACACCATACCAATCAAATTCATGATTGCAAATATTTCAATGAAAGTTGTTCGGTCTAAATCATCTCTTTTCCAATATATTTCTAAAAACGTAATATATTAATAATAATGATATAATAATATTATTAATAATATTTATATTGTGCTGTTTATTAGTTTTTTAATTTGTTACCTTTGAAATGAGCGTCATAGCTAATTATGGCATTTATCGTGCACACGTAGCTGAATTTGTGATATTCACAACGAATTTGTGTAATATTTATCATTACCATTGCAATTCCAAAAAATGTACATATTGCGTATTCGTGAATGTTGCTTTCGTAGAACTGATCATCCAAAAGATAGCCCGCAATGATGCGTCCCCATAGATAAGTGGTGAATATGAGAGCCAAAAAAACTGACGTGTACCATTTTATTTTTGATTTTTTATCCCTCGCAACATAAATTCTTTCTTTTTTTTCGTCCCATGTATAGGGCACAGCGCCCAACCAATGAGCCCAACGGACTATACAACGAAGTATTTGCAGTGATTGTTTTATCATAATTTTGAACGATATTTGATGTGCACAATGTACAAAAGACAAGCTGGGTATGGTATGTTTTCAATTTTCTGCTCTCGACGTAGTCCAATATAATACGGTTCGGTAGTTCGATTTTTTAGCTCTAAAATTACTAAGCTTATTATTACAAATACTTATCTACTCTTACCGTCCGTGTCAAATAATAAATAGGTATACTCTAATTCTATGCTGCTTTGATTTCTATCTGTATGTTTGCAAAAAGGAAATATATACATTTATTTTTTAGTCATGCATTAGAGCTTGTCGTATAATTAGAGAGAGGTGTCTATTGCAAGACTATTATATCTTAGTTTGGTATCATAGGACACCCCTAGAAATAAGTTTTAAAATCTTTACAAAGTTCAGTGAGTCAAATTTAGATTTTAAAACCAATATTCTATTTTTATATAATACGCTGCTAATAATTGAATATTAGCAAATCCACACACGAGTATGAAAATCAACTTGCATTCTCAAATTTTTAGTTGTGTTGTACAAGTTCGAATATGTCTGTGCAAAAAGCTGCTATTAATCCAAAATTATGTTTTGCCTTAAGTGGAGTATTTATACCCGTTACTATTTTATTAGCGTGCACGATATACAACATTATTTTAATTCGGATATTAGTATAAGGTAATTCAAGCGTTACACTTTACGCACTTCGACTTACACAATATTATTCGTTCTGCCAATCATTGTAGTCAATAAAATATATAAAAATTTCAAAAACTTATTAAAGCTAAATAGTAATTTCGTTTCAAGTTTACGAAAAGCAAAATGCACATGGTTTAAATTGGTGTGCTTTACGAATAATTTAGTGAATTCTTGTTTACAGCTGGTGCTTCATTTATATTTCAATAGTCGCTGGAAATAATATTTTATGTGCGTTACAGTGGCATAGCTTATCAGGGTGCCGCCCAGGGGCAAATGCAATGCATCAAATGGTACATAACCAAATTCACCAACTATTATAAAATTATGTAATGTTAGTTCAATAATAATAAGTGTTTCCTACAATTATAAACATTTTTTTAAATTGTGTTTGTACAATGCGTTTTAAAGTTAATACTAATGTATTAGTTTTCGATGTATTGCCGCGCCTCAGTGACCACTTAGGAGCAACTGCCCCCATTGCCCTCACGGTTTCTACGCCACTGTGTGCGTACTAAAAGTTCTTTCTTACGGAAACAACTCGGTTTTTGGTGAGTATTATTGTAGTAGTAACAGTAATTTTGATCCAGATATATTTGGGCATCATTTAATTATGGGCATGACAATTCTTTTTTATTACAATTCCATTACACCTAGACATACAACCAACAGTGTAATGCACTAAATAGGCATTCATAACATTTAATATCGATTTGGAATCAACGAAACAAAACTGCAATTTATTCAAAATTAAAGGTTATGATGGTACCTAGTAGTTTATTATTTCTGATATACTATTGCACTAGCTATTCATTTGCTGTTGAATAGAATATAATTCACCAATGGACAGTAATGTGCATTCACTGTAAAATATTGCAAATACAAGCATAAAAAAGTAAGTGTGTACATGTAAACGAAACAAAACTGCAAATTATCCAAATGTTTAGTACATGCAATAAAGCAATCAACTTGTGAAGAAAAGAGGCAGTGTGAGACAGTAATACAAATAAATATAGTTGAATCAATAGCGAATTTTCAAAAAATCGACTGAGGAAAGCAGTATTGGGTATTAAATACGTTTTAATATTAAGTTTTCCGTAATAGGCGTTTCAAAATCGTTTTATTACCAAAAATTACAATTTAAGAACCTAGCCGCATACGCCCATGTACATAGATTCTTTATTAAACCCATTGCCAAAATTTATTGTTTTACTGTATTCACATGCAAGCATACCTTGAATTGATCCTTGAATGGAATTTGCACATGCACGAACTCATTTATTACAAAATATCCAGAGTATGAGAGTATGATTAAATATTAATAATAGATATTGGTCTACATAATATACAAAATTATAGTGACATTTAAATATTTCATTACCTTACCAATAAGGGAATTTTGAAAGGTACTGCTCTTGGGACTGCCCTGGAGTATATTCCCGTAAGAGCTTCGAAGGCATCCGACCTTGTGTGTAATATTTTCTGGCTAGTATGTAGACATCAGAATAACGGAAACCAGACGCACAGCACCATCATTATAATATATTTTGTGTACACAATCAAATGAAGTTATGTAAAATTTGGCTGTTGTAACTAAACCCATAATAGACAATAAATTAAAAAGTATACAAAAATCAGGGTTTAACTTAGCTTGAAACTAGTTTATGTACAAAAAGGAAAAGGAGTCAGATTCTTCCTTTTCATAATAATCTTCGTTTATAGAAATTGTGTTTTATATTATATTGCATGAATTTAATTTAAAAAAGTTATTGATAGTTATTCCCTGTTTTATGAAAGCTGTCCTGTTATAACTGTTACAGACTATACAGTTAATATTTCTGACATACGCCATTTGTAACTTTTCTTCATTTCAAAACAATATACGGACTTCACAGTTATCATCAAAACCATATACTTATTATGTGCTTTAATTAACAAAAAAGTTCGACATACTCTGAAAAATTTTCAAATAAGCCAATAAAATACCAATAATTTTTTAAAAATAAATTCATGTAATATAATGTACACAATTTCTATAAACCAAGATTAGTAGGAAAAGGAAAAATTTGTCTCCTTTCTACATTTTGCACATATACTAGTTTCGAGCTAAGTTAAACCCTGATTTCTGTATAGGTACTATTTAAGTTGTCTATTATGGGTTTAGTTACAACAGCCACATTCGACATAACTTTATTTGATTGTGTACACAAAATATTATTATAATGATGATGCTGTGCGTCTTGCTTCCGTTATTCTGATGTCTACATACTAGCCAGAAAATATTGAACACAAAGTCGGATGCCTTCGAAGCTCTTACGGGAATATACTCCAGGGCAGTCCCAAGAGCAGTACCTTTCAAAATTCCCTATTCCATAAAACTGTACATTATAATTATTTTTAACTAGTTACGTACAAATGTTGCTATTGTAATAAAAATAAACGCATTTTTCAAGAAGTTATTAAATTTGATAAAATTATGAATAGTTTCCACTATCAATCTTCTGGATAAAAAATGCCCCGCTTTACTTCACTGTTAATAGCATGCTAATTGTGCCTTTGCTGACCGAGTGCAAATGCGAGGATACTCCACTTTTCTTAGCAAAATAATATGTACCTACATTTAATTTTAATGTTTGGTAAGATTTTAGTTGTTTTAAAAATAAAATATTTCGCGATTCTTTGGCATAAATTGTAATGGTGCGTTTAACACTTTTGAATAGACTGTAAGGCATTGCAGCTATATAGAGCATTAAAACATCAGCACAAAACATGGTGAAACCAAATGTTCCACAAATAATGATTATGTTGGTGTCTAGCGCCTTATACTTAGCTATACATATAAAACTACAAAGAAAGGTCATACGTTTAAGTACAAAATGAACCATGAGTACCATGAAACTGTAAAATTCGTTTGCCAAAAAACACACGATAGAAAGAGATTGGGCGGTTGCATGAATATTTTGTGGTAGTCGACACGAGTCAAATGTTTTATAGTTTTTTCCGTAGCACCTGCATAAAATACGACATTTTTGATTATTCTTTATTTTAAATTTGCAGTGTAACACAGGAGTGGTGCAAAATTTAAATGTTAATAGAAAATGTATTTAATATTATACGTTCTACAAAAACTTCGAAAATGGAAATCATGGGAAATTGCTGTGTAATAATACTCCAATGGGGGTAAGGGAGCAACAGTGGCCTAATGGTAAAGTCTCTTTACAATGCTGCTGGGGAAGCAATGTCGATAACCGGCAATTCCTATTTTTCCTTACTAACATTAAGCTATGCCTGTAAAGGTATCTTAGGGGTACAGACGGTAGGTTTTTTCTATGAACTGGAAATGTGACGACTCTACGTGATAGTCGATGGCGTATCTTCGTGATTACCATATTCTCTGAGAATTAGCCTCTCTTATCAGTACCTTCTGACAGTGTCGAAATGCAATGGCTTGGTAGGCTATATGAACAGGTCGAACAACCCGGACACGTAGAGCCGCGTAGTACCTATAAGACTATAGTTATACGGTTGCATGGAGCTGTCGCCCCTAAAGACACAACTACACAATAATAAAGAAAAATTAAGTAATTCCTATGAAAAAGATGGGGCAGACTGGTGTATCCATTATGGATTCTGTATACGGTCTTTAAACAACTACTTTACTTTTTTTACTGATAAATATGATATTATGAAGCATGCAATTTGTAATCATAGCGTTACATAATGAATTTGAAGGATATTAGTAGGAAGAAGACTGATTTTTAATTTGGATTAATATATTACACTTAATATTTATTGAAATTTAATAATAATGATGAATATGTTTTGATGCTACAATATCTGCATAGGTTTACATGTTAAAAACTATCAATTCCATTTCTTTTTCATATTATTCAAAACCAATGAAAATTTGCATACAATTATGTTTTGAATATTGTCGTTGTTTTGTATATCCACTTTACATCAAGTTTGCTTGTTTCGATCATTTTTATTGCTTTATGTAGACAAGTATTCATTCAGAGATAGCGCGTCTAAAAACTAACGCAGAGACTTGTTCATTTTTTATCATTGTTGCTGCATTAATATATTTGAGCACTAGTTTTTGACCTCCACAGTTATATTGTTCTATTCTTATTTTATAAAAGATGAGAAATAACAGACTTGATAGTTTTTAACAAAAAAATATACAAAAACATCAACAGTAGTCGTAGTCCAAATACTACCGATTGAAAATGTCTCAAAGGCTATGTCGTGTAAAATTAGTGTTAAAAATTAATTTACTTGTAAGTATTGGAGATCAATCAGGCCATACCCACGGAAACGATGAGGAAGAATTAAAAATGTTGACAATCTAGTGTAGACTGAGGATAATACCAAATTTTACTGACCTTTAATAAATAAAAGCGTGAAAAAATGAGCAACGCTGGCAGAAATCAAAAATAACTCGAATCCTCTCAGCTACGTGAACGTGCGCGAGAGGTGATAATTCTCCAATTTTTGATGCAAAACAATGTACTGCACCCAAAATAAAAACCGAAACAAAATTGTAAATATATAGGAAGATAACCAGATAATTAGCTTAAAAATTCCTATATTCTCATTTTTTCAGTCAGTGGTTGCTGAGGAATTAATTTTTAAATGTGTGGCGGTGCCAAAGTGCACTGTCAACGAACGTTTAGGCTTAAGTAAGGAAGCGCTTATTAGAAATGGGTGCTTAATACAAGGAATAATATGGTATTCTACTTCCACTTGATTATACTTCATTGTCCGCCAACCTTTTTAGAAGATAAAATTCGTTTATCATATTTTTTGCCATTTCATCCACATCAGATTGCTGGTCCACCAGTTTTCCATTGACAAGGAATTTTGCTTTGAAAAGGTCGTAAAAAGTAAGCGTATTAAACATCACACCTGAAATAAAGATATCAAAAATTGAGTTTATGATTAATTGAGCACAATGTGTTGAACAATTAAAGAATTAGTGCCTCTACGAGCTTTGTGCATTATGATATTTTGTGCACAGTGAGCTGATTGGTGATTTTTCCCCTCCTCATAACCAAACCTGCTTATGGGGTAGCCGGATGTCAAAAATCATTCTAAATATCCAACAGTTTGAAATGTATTTCATCACTTACAACGTAATTAAAATTTGGAGATCCCTCTACAGGAAAATCGAACTGAAACATCGTGAAGTGAAAGATTCGCATACGAAATTAATTAAGCTATGATACTTGATATAAACCTAGTATTAACTCAGTTTGATGCAGAGCGAAATGAAATTCTTTCGCGAAATTTTCATTGCACCGGCCGCATGAAAAAATGTCAAGCAAAGAGTAATTGCGATTCTCATAATTTCATTCACACTCTTTTCACGACGGAGTACTCACTTTTTCAGCCGTTCATTCCGTCAGTCGTTTGTATGATCTCATGAAGTTTGTAACCATGCCAACAGAAATTAAACAAAACGAAAACATTGCAATTGAATTGTGAGCTGTCAGTTGTAGTACCTTACAGTTATCCTTCATTTAAACTTCACGAACACAAAACTGTGTTTAGTAAGGAGGGTAGCTTTTTGATTTCTCCAAGATTTTTGCTCAGTAACTGCGTGAAATAATGTACCTTCATTTCACGCAGTGTGTGCGTGAAAAATTGTAATTTTCCCTCGGGCCTCACTAAAAATTCTCTTCGCCTAGGCGAAATGGAAGAAGCAAGTACCTACTGCAAAATAAAAATTCCCAAGCGAAATGAAGGTGATTCGCTCAGGTAGGTTTTACATGTGAAGCTACAATTTCACGCGTAGTTAATATGAAGTTATACTTTAATTTTTATTCATTAGATAGTGTCAACTACTTTATACAAAGGGTATTCCATTCTGTCTGTCTGTCCGTTTGTCACTCTGTCTGTTGTGTAAATTCTCTAATACTAGTAGTATGGTTACCCTGGTACTATAGTATATGGCAGTATAGTACTATAGTATATCACAACATAGTTTCTAGCAGCGCTGGCGCAGCCAAGGGGTCCAGGGGCACATGCCCCCCCCCCCCGAAAAAGTATTAATATTAACAAACCCCACTACGGTGCCTAGTAATATAGTATAGGGTAGTATTGTTGGATAGTATAGTACATAGCACCACAATATATAGTACAATATTATTGTTGGATATATGCTATAATAGATATAGTGTGTTGAAACTATATACTTTGCTATACTGTTTGTAATAGTTTATTGATTTATAATTGTATTAGAATGCACAACAAATTTTATTGAGTGAGCAGTTTCATATTCGTTAAAACTTTTTTGTCCTTTTCAACATTTACTTTCAACAATAGAACAGAAATATTATTTAAAGAGTTTTTGAACTGTGTGGTAGATACTCACAAATAAATAGACACCAACAACCGTACATTGAAGCTTACACATCTTTTTCATATTCATCAAATATCGCTTAACTTAAGACTACTTTTAAATATCAAAAATGAAAAAATACCAATACCAAATATCAAAAAAATTTCAGTACTGGATGCTCTGTTTTATTACTTACATAAAAAATGTTCATTGCTAAAACGTAAATTAGATACTAATTCTAGAAACAAGCTACACCCCATAATATTATTTGCTAAGCCATGATGATCTTTGACCTTTGATGAATATATATGTGTGGATTGATGACAATGTTAGTACTTATCTACATTTAAAAAATAAATTACGAACAACAAAATATGGAAACTGTTGATATAACCAGTTTCCAAATTCACAGTTGCAACTTAAAGTCACTTACCTAAACCCTGTACTGAAGGTCCAAGTGCAGAATGACAATCTAGGGTTTCTTGGCCTATAAAAGGCATTCTATTTTTCGGTCCAGGGACTGTAGGTGCTGCCATTGTTGGCATAAGTGGATTATTGAGAGCTCCAAATGAAGTGATCCAATGAAACATACATCCCATCACGTGCGCCGTAAGAAAAAAGGCAGTGGGTAATGTCGAATTCTGCACTTTTTCTAATTGTGTATCAATTTTTTTTAAACGCATCACGGGATCATTTTCTCCAACAGGCAATTTCACAAAAGCCATGGTGCTGTATAGATACAAAAACGATTCTACATTTTATCTATAATATATAACGATTAATTGTGTCCATGCTTAATTTGACAACTATGGCATTTGTTAAAAAAAATTCAAATTATACCAACTGTTATTTTTTATAGTTAATTTAGAACAAGATATGTACTATCATGTATATTAGAATATTAGCATATATTATATTAGAAAATATTGCTGTCCTGAAAGGCTATTCATGTAGGCGGAAATCTCAAAAAAACTGTTGTCTGTTATATATATATGTTGTCATGCATTTCTAAGGAAAGTCGTCATTTTTATAAACTGGAGGTTTTTCCCTTAATGTTGCAAAGCGTACGCAGTATTAAATTACAAAAATTTAAATATTTTTATACACACATGTTTAAAAATGTTTTGCTGAGAGCTTGTATTAGAAAAATGCGTAATAGCGTATTTAATACATGTTTTTCTTACACAAAATTTCTTAATTTGTCAGGATGTTCTTTTAATGGAAACGGAACTCCGGCATGAATGCATTTAGGCACTTGACCATTTTTCTTTAACATGGCTGTTCGCATGGCAGCAGTCAATGCAGAAAAAATGACCGCGGATGCAGAAACATCGAACTCATTTTTCACGTGCTTGATAATATCCATGGATACGTTGTCTGTTAATTTGGAGTACCAGGTTTTGGAAAATTTACTTTTTGGGATAATCCAGTCATTTTGGTCGCGTCCCTCTACATAACACTCGGCAAACTCGTAAGGCATTTTTAAAACCTTCATATGAGATAAAAGATGTTGAACAAAGTTCTTTCTTTCGCGAAAATGTTGTCGCCCCACGATTTCCTTAGGTTGATCTTGCAGATCTTTAAGGATAAATTTATTGATGGCATATCCATCGCCAATGGAATGATGAAAGTGAAGCATAATTGCCGATTCAACTTCCCCGTATTCAGATTCCACATTTGGAAATAATATCATTTCCCATGGACTTATTTTATCTGGAAATTGTTTAAGTGTGAAATTATGTTCAAACTCTTCCAGCTCTGCGGTAGAAATTTGTTTGTCCGTGTTTGTTTCGTATCCTTCATAATATTTTACGTGGTTTGAAATGTCGAAATTTTTATCCCACCTCCAGAAAATAAATCCCATCCACTTATAAGGATACTGTTTCAATTCAACGTTCTTTAAATCATTCCCAATTTTTTTAATCCCAATAAGTTCATTCACCAATTTAGACTTTAGCGTGTCAATATTGACTGCTCCTTTACAGCGAATTACAACAACTATTGAACATATTTGATTGTTAAGAAAAAAATAATCCACTGCAATCGCACTACTAAGCGATGACAAAATTTTTCCCAAATCCGGTCTCATCACTTTGCTTAAACAGGAAACCACCTTTCGTATTATTACCGTTGGGAAATATATAAGGATTACTATTGGAGTAACGAAAAATATTAGAAACAACATTACTAGGAAAATTAATATTTTCTTCAACACTGAATCAAAAAACTCCACACTTCTTGCAATAAATCCCATTTTGAAGCCCTATCTATCTCAAAATATTTTGGAAAATTATTTCTAACTACAAAATATAATAACTTCTGGTCAGAATGACGTAAATAGAGTGAAGAATTATTTTCCAATACTAGTTATTTAATATATTTAAATTAAAATAATATTTAAAGAGACCATTTAGCATTGCAGAATGCTCCCGTAGTTGAATGAGATTTATTAGTATAATGCAATATTTTTTAAGTCTACATAAGAAGATAACAAGTTTTATCGTATGGGAACTACTGTGGGATATTACTGGATACGAAGCAGCAGCTCCTTGGAAGTTAAAACTTACCTATGTAATCAAAATAATTCCTTTAAAAAACCAATACAACCCTCATCGCTTATTTCTCATAATATTTACACTTGTACTTTCGTAGTATGTTCTAGATTATACTTATAATGTTAAAGTTGAAGCTTTGATTATTCTCGTACATCCCAGAAATTGTGTATATAATTTGGTTAGCATAACCATACGATAAAATGAAATTTTCTTTGTATGAATTTGCTAAAATAGACCATTAGTTTAGTAGATATATTTGTTCTAGTTCAGGAGCTTTCATGTACCAAGTACATGGTCATCATAATAGTAAAAGGCTCCATAACAGTGGGAGGCAGGGCCAAAACGGTCAGACACAATTGGCGAAAAAAGGTCAGGACGTAACAGTCAACGGAATAATATTCAAAAATACGAACATTGCAGGATTCAAAGAAATCAATGAACAATGAAAGATAAATAATAACATAACACATTTGATCGCATGTAAACTACTGTGGGATAAAACTACATACGAAGTAGCAGCTCCTTGAAAGTTAAAACCTACCTACGTAATTAAAATACTTCCTTTAAAAAAACAATATAACCCTCATCGCTTATTTCTCATAATATTTACTTTTGTACTGTCGTAGAATCTACTAGAATATGCTTATAATGTTAAAGTTGAAACTTTGATCCCAGAAAATATGTATATAATTTTATTAGAATAAGGGAGCGTATTTGATTTGCATATTTCAACAAACGTTATTGTTGAAATATGAGTGCTAAGTCGGCTAAGTGCCATCTACAAACAAAATTTAATATAATATAATGTGTAACAATAATTTTTGTGGTAAGCAGTACAATCCATCACTGAAACTGTTTGTTATTCGTTATTTTCTTCATATTGTACAGTACAATTACTGATGCCATGCTTCATAGTGGCTCATCTTCAAAATGCTTCCAGTTGAAATCTGTTAAATTTCTGCGAGTTATGCATTTATTGTGCATTTGAACGATCCAGAAATGATGCTTGGTGATTTCTGGTAGAAATCAGCTTCACTGCGTTTAACCAAACTTACACTATGTCGGATTTAAGGGGGGAATGTAGGTACAAGTGGGGATATTTTTATATATAATTATATAGGGGAAATATATATATTTTATAATACTGATGACGATGGTGGCAGTTGACTTCCGGATTCTTCGCTTGGTGAGTGTAAAACACTTATATATTTTTATCAATATGTATATTTTTATATTTGCAGGTCCACAGAAGATATCCCAAATTAAGGGGGAGCGCACACTTGGAGCGAAAAAACTGCGACTAATTTGAAGGAAGAGCGGAGAGGAAGGTCTGATTACAAGTTTTGGAAAGTTCTATACAATCACTTCAATAATGAAGAAGTAACAGTAATACGATAGAATACACGGAAGGTATGAACATCTTCCCGCTGTTATTTCCTATCCTTAGAATTCTGTATCACTTATTCTCTCTATGTATTTAGATAGTGAAATCAAATTCGACATGAGATCGATAGTTTCGAAGCTTTTTCGAAAATTCTTTACCCCATCATAAAATAGAGAATGAAATTCTGCAGCGTATCAGAGGCGAGTTTTTGGAAATTTTTGCTTTCGATTATGAATAAAAATTGAAAAACTGCGTCCACCATGTTATTCCTCACTCGACTAAAATTGAAATTTCGAACAGTAAAATTTAAAATTCCAAATTTGGACTTTCAGATACGCTAGATTAAAACGTCAAGTTTGTTATACTAAAAACCATTTTAGTGTACATTGACCTGTAACCCCGTTCTCATCTCTACAAAAGGTGTGCACTACACCTTAACACTTTCCTTTTCCTACTCAAAATTATTTCTATTTCCTCTAAATTAATTCCCCTTTTTTATAAATCTGTCTTTCCTATTTCCAAACTATTCCCTTTTCTTCCCTAAACTTTAACGTATTTTTCACAAAATATATATTTTCTTTCTTATCTCTCTAACTCCATTCTGCAGCTCTACTCCCTTGGCCCTCCAACGCTAATTGTCCGTTTGACTTGATACTTCATATCAAGTCCAACGCTTTTTGCTTGGGAAATGCCCCACAATGACATTGTCCAAGAACCTACAGTCCTGTGCTTTTTTCTCCACGCACACGATTGGTCATTTTAGACAATCCCATTGAACTTGGGATGTCTTTAATTAGCATTTCGGTTTGTCAAACTGACATGCATTGTTTTCTTAAAGTCTTGCAACGGCCCTTCATTATTTACGTATAATGTGATTATATGCACATTATACGCAATCCACTTATCGTCCTTTGTTTTCTCCTCTCGTTCCATTCGATAGAAGAATCACTCATAGCCTTAGGGCATCCAAAACATAACAAATATTATGGTTACAGGGTCCAGGCGAGTTAAAATCTTAACCGGATTGTAAATCACACTCTCATGTATTGGAGTAGTAGATCTGACTTTTACGCTATTATTCGTCGTTTAACTTAATTTATAACTTTTAAAAGATTTTATCCCGTTATCCGGCTTTAATGGGATCATTTGAAGAGTCCCAAAATAAATGTGTATGAATCTATCAATCTAATATACCGTAGATATGGCTTCTTGGAGTTCATCAACGAATCAACGACGAACAACCGATAAAAAAGTTCTAATTTGATGGTTGGATCCAAACTGATATAATTGTTTAAACTATTTAATATTTTATAATAAATTAATTTATTTTCATTGTCACAATCACAACAGACAACATGCAAAAGTGATCAGGTATCCAAATTTGTGTTGAACAAAGACCGCGAATGCTCTCTCATGATATTTATACACATGAGGCCATGAGGTTCAAGTGAAGTACATGTAAGGGAAGTTGTGTCTCCTCTCTTTTGTGAATTCTCTCTATTGTTTGTGTGTTTGAAATTAAATTAGTTTATTCTATAATATAGAGAACGTCTTTCTCTCGCAGGGAACTAAAAAGGCAAATAGCAATGCTTTTTTGCTTATTTTGCTTTTTTACACATTTTTACACCTTTTTTATATCTGTTTCAGCCAAAATTTGGCTCGGTCTTTGAAAGGTATAAAAGCAAAATTCCTTTTTTCCTACCCCTGCTGCAAAGGCTTCCTTTTTTTAAAAAAGGCAACCTTGTTTAGCTAAAAAAGGTAACCTTTTTGGCCTTTTTTGATAAAAAAGGCATGCCTTTTTTGTTCCCTGTTCTCTCGTGTTCAGTTCATACTCATCACACTATCTCGGTCATATTCATAGTTCACACTTACATTTCACACTCTGGACAACTTACATCCTATGAAGTAGTGTCAAAACCGTGCCATTTTTCTCCATTTTTCTTCTGACCTTCTTATATCAATCAATTATCTGAAAAACGTTCACACATACGGAAAATTTCTAACTACGTTTTTCCTAACACATCCAATTAATCTAGAAACGTAACTTTTTCGAATACTTCTCCCAATTCGTTTTTCTTAAAACTACCAATCAACATAAAAACGCAACTTTTCTTGTTACCTCTCATACATACTTTCTCATACAGTTTCTAGATCAGTTGACCAAATGAAGCAAAGATCTTGGGTAAGTGACTTTTTTTACTTACGTTTCTCACTACGTTTTTCTATTGACTGACAATTTGTGGAACTCAAACTGATTTACTTTTATCAATACGTATATCAATACGTTTACCAATCCATTTATTAATCCGATCAAATTTTATCAACTTAGTGAACTCTAAATCAAAATCTCTCTTATGACAATAAATAGGTATACTCGGTAAACGAGCGAGTCTCGTTTAAATCCAGATTAGTATATCATGTTTTCTTATTGTTAGTTTGTTTCACAACGGTTTATTTATTTACCTTGGCATTGACTCAATAATGAATGATTAGCGATTACGTACATGACGGATGCAGTTTTTAAACGGTTTAAACTCTCCATATAAATCTGGCAATTTGACTTTACACTCTGGTGAAGATATTGGACAATTCTAAACAAGTACATAATGCTTTGCATAATACTATTTATTAATACTATTAAACATATGAACACATGCACTATATAATACCAATAAGTATGATAAATATGATAATGTACATTTTATCGCGAATGTGACTTGATTACAACACAACTCAAGTACTACATGCTTAATGCTATTGACGTACCTGTATAGTAATACACCCGTATGCATATCAGATATGAATTAAAACATTATAATGCTGCATTTTATATTAAACTCGTATTTAGATATTTCACAATTATTAATTGCCTGATAACTCGATTCTCAATCCATGGAGTTTCAGTGCTGCCAGAAAAATTAATATTATTTTTGTAATCAAACCACCGAAAGTGTTCAGTATAATTTTGTAACCTTCATCTTAATTTGCAAAAAACTCATCACAAAAGTAATACAGTTTTTAAAAATTGCATTTTTGAGGGTTTTTATTTTTGCATCATCATCTCGATTCATACTTATAATTTTGCAAAAAAAGTGATACATCTGGCAGTCAGTATATATGCAACAAGCCATTATCAATTATTGATGGATTGTCTGATTGTTTCTCTACTACAAATGTTGGCGTTGCCAATATTAAATGCTCTCCCTTCGGAGAACGGGCAGTTTTTCTAGTTAGTATATATGGGATAACCGTAGTGTATTTATTTACTCAAGTATACAGAAACTTGGACATGTTTCGTGATTAAGCCTTGAATTGAAATTGCAAATCCTTGCGCAATAAAAAATACTTGAATCAAGTTAACTTAAATCAGCACATATTAAATTGTGCTTACACATCATTATTCATTTGCAAAATCGGTGCTGGTGACGGTGAGTGCACTTTTTCCAGTATTCAGGTTGCTCATTCATTAAAATCCCTACAGCCATGGGTGAAAATAATTCCGACGATATAATATCTCAAGATTTCTTAGAGAAAGCTCTGGGACGAAAAATAAATTCTTACAAAATAACGTCCGGGAGCAATGTTGGGGACAACTACTCCAGTATCATGTACTCCATCGAAGTGGAATTTCCGACCAAGTCTGAGGATGGAACCGAGGGAAAAGAAATTGCTTACTTGATATCAAAATGTTACCCAGGAAATCCTGTAAGACAAGACCTCCTCAATCAAACGAATATATTCTGGAAGGAATTGGCCTTTTATCGTGATTATGTTCCAAAGCTCATACAAATGCAAAAGGAACTCAACGTTGAGAAAATCATTCGTCCAGATTTTCCTCCGTTTGTTGCGGGGCATGCGCCAAATTTTTACACAGGTAATGAAATAAAATTATCTAATTTATTGGTGTAACACTAGTTTCTTTGAATTTTTTATCAGACATTACTTTCTCGTTCGTTTTAGCATATTATCTCTTTTTTCTTTTTTTCTTATCACTCAAATTAAACAAAGATTTTAATTCAACATTACACACGCTTATATCAATGAAATTTAACTCCAACTAGAAACCTCTATCCAATAATTTCAAACAAGCATTTGAAAGCATTACTAACAATACAGAATTAAAAATTTAATTGCTTACACTTATATCAACTTTAATATTGTATTGATGATTTATTTGAATTTTCTTTCAATAATTAAAATATGAATAAAATAATTTAAAAACTATTGCAGATCCTATAGTTCCTGGAAAGTTGTATGCACCTTTTGATAACTACATCATAATGGTTGATATTCGAAAGACATTCGGATTTGAACTTGCTGATCGTCGTATTAGTTTAGATAAAAATCATATCACACTCGTCATGAAAGCAATGGCCACCGCCCATGCCCTCAGTTGGGTGTATAAGAAGAGGCATAACCTCGCAAAACTCACCGACCACTTTCCTTTCATGGACGCACAGTATTGCAAGCAGTCAATGGCCGTCATGTTCGAGGAATTCATGAAAAGTAACGGAAAACACTCCTGTGACACACTAGAGCAAGTTTTAGGGAAAGATTCGCCTATAGTTAAGGGAACGAGGCAAATCTTGGAAAATACCTTAGAAATCTGCAATATTCGTTTTGGCGTCGAGGGAAGAGATGTACAAGAATACGAGAAACTTCTTCGTGTCAAGCCCAAAATTATAGTGAATGGTGAAATGCAATAGTTTTTACATTGATACTGTAAACTGCTTTTTTATATAATTTTTTTTATTAAGCTTTGTCAATGTTTTAGGATATTCAAGAATATTAGCCTAGAACAAAAAAAAATTAACATGAAAAGAATTAATAGCATATTTAAATTTAGATGAACCTTGGAAGGTTGGAATCCTGGGGGATGTTTGGTCGAACAACATGATGTTCCGTTACAACAAGCAAACTAGAATTCCGGAAGCGGTAATAAATTTTGATTTGCAACTGTGCTCCGAAGATTGTCCCACTACTGATTTGGTGTACGTTATATACGCCAGCACTGATTCCGAATTTCGGAAACATCATTTGGATAACACTTTGAATTTGTACGTCAATAAATTCAAAGAAATCTGTGAGAAATTCGACACAGAGCCACTGCCTAACTTTACAGAAGCAGAATTCAAGCGAAGATTCCATCGTTCGAAGGTGTACGGGTACTGTATGGGTCTCATGGTGTTACCCATTTCACAGATTGAAGAAAATCAGTTGACAGACATCGAGTCAGCAGAAGGAGATAATTTAGCCGAGATGATGTCATCAATGCTGGACAATAATAACAATGACTCTGTCAACAAAGTCTATGTTGACAAAGTTGTCGGACTCGCCCGAGACATCTATGAAGATGGAGTTATTTAATCAATTACAATTAATAATGTTTTACGATACAACCCGCCCCTTATTCATTTTTTGTTTCACCTTGTAAGTGCAACATACTTATATGAAAAATTTTCAATTTGTAACTTTCACATTTAATTATCCTTCCCTATCTTGGATTTCATTTTTTGATCGTGAAACATTTCAACGAATATCTCTAGCTTAGGTGATCTTTGTATTACCATTGTTTTAAAAGCTCGAGATGCAAAATAAATTAAAATTATTATACTTCATTGTCCACCAAACTTTTTAGAAAATAAAATTCATTTATCATATTTTTTGCCATTTCATCCACATCCGATTGCTGGTCCACCAGTTTTCCATTCACAAGGAATTTTGCTTTGAAAAGGTCGTAGAAGGTAAGCGTATTAAACATCACACCTGAAATACAGATTTCAAAAATTTAATTTATGAGTAATTCAGCAAAACATGTTCGACGATTAACAATTAAAGAATTGGTTGCTATGCATGCATTATCAAATTTTATGCAAGAATGCTTCAAAATTATTTTTTCCGCCTCCTCTACAGCCAGAGTTCGCCTGCCCACCGGCTAGCGGGCAAAATGGTAGTTGGCAAAAGGGGCAAAATGGTCGTTTCCAGTTTTAC